>CM051000.1:37366899-37471899 GCA_027704905.1 Muraenolepis orangiensis | reverse complement strand
AATGATAGCGTACGTTTGGATTGACAATTTGATCAACCAATCATATCGTGATTTGTAGCCAATGGGCGTATTCTTTTAGATTTCCCCGCAGCTCAATATGGAGCTAGAAGGTGCAAGGTGGTGGCTGGCGCGAGAGTGGATCTAGCGTAGTGTTACGTTTTCTACGTTGTTTTTTTTACGTCAAAATGGCAACAGGTGAAGATGATGTCGTTGCGGATTTATTGTCTGAACCATTTTCAAGACGACCATTTAATGTTAAGATGGACATTATTAAAAAAGGCCGTCCAACACCTGACAATCTGGAGCTGACTCAAGTAGTTAAAGCAGGCTATGTTCGCCATTTTCAGAGTAGCAACTGGGAAAGATACCCGTGGCTAACGGGCTCTACTAGCCACAAGAGGCTCTACTGATGGGAGTGTTGCTGTTTGGGACCGACAAGAGAGCAGGGAATTGGAACTTATTTTGGATCTGAAAAGCGATCATCTTTATGACCTGATGGTGGTCGAACCATTCATCCAGAAGGACAGGAGAATGGATTTGGTCTTTAAGTGAACATCATTGGTGAGTGACACTCATTTGTCTTTGCTGGTTTTGTCTCAGCTGGTTGTTGCATTTTGTTTCCACACACTTGTTGACTGATTAGTTAATGGCTGACTTGGGTTTGTTAAGCATTGTTGTGCATTTGAATTGAGAGTTTGGACTTGATCTTTCTTTGCATCGCTTAACGTGAAAAGACGTAACTAAGAGTTACAAAACCGCGATCAATAATCACCTAATTTGCATATGTTTTGTCATTAGCACTTTCACCTTTTCACTTTCATTTTGACAGGTGAAAGTGCTAATGACAAGACATATGCCAGAGACATTTGGTGATTATTGATCGCTATTTTGGAACTTAAAGTTCCAAAGTTACGTTAAGCCTTTTCACGTGAAGCGTGTTAGACCGTCCCTTTAACCGATAGCCTGTGTGTGGTGGTCTGTGGTGGTCTGTTACTTCACTACATGGACACTGCTTTACAACTATGGTACACTTGGGAATTGGCTGCGACAATCTGATCTGCCTAAATGATATAAGGCATAAAGTGACTCCTCCGTGACGTCCGTCTGACTAGAACAACTGAATTTTCGAATGGTGGTGGTGATGGTGGGGCTGGTGGTCTACAGCAGGGGTTCCCAAAGTGGGGGTCGCGGGACCCCGAGGGGGGGGGGGGGGGTCGCGAGATGATTTCAGAATCCTCTTGATGTGACCATGAGGTTTTTATTGTTAATAATAACGTGTGCATAGATATTTTGATATATGTACGGGTGACGAATAAAGGAATTTTGATTCCGACAGATTCACGACAGTATCATTTGCAGCTGAAAAAAAAGCCCCACACAATTTTCAATATCACGATTACCCCCCCCCCCCCCCCCTTGGACTTCACGATGTTCTCGATGGTGAAGATCTGTGCACACGTTGTTTTTAATGTTCCAGTCCCTCCGGTGATAGTGGGGGGGGGGGGGTCTGTTATGTTGGGGGTCGCGGGCTGAAAAGTTGGGGAACCCCTGGTCTACAGAAGGTCCAGTTGTGATAGACACGCTTCGCCACTGATATACAGTATAGTGTTATGCTAAACACTGATCACTGCTGTGGAACCCTGGGGGTAGTACAGACAGAGTCTGAGGCTAAATGAGTTCAATAACTCATAGGCATCTTTTAGGATATTGCTCCAATGAAAATAATACTATGGAGTGTGAACAATCAACTATGTGTGTGTAAATTAAGGAAGTAATAATACAATGTGTAATGCAACTTACGTGAGTGTGAAATGGAAATCCAAACAGGGGGAGTTATATAATGTGCTGTGGGGAGAAGGTTCAAGTCCAAAAATTAACACAAAAACATCCAGGGGTAAAAATAAAAGTAGAAAAATCCAACAAAGGAACAAACAAGAAAAATAGTCCAACGAGGAAATACCAGGAATCCATGGGAGATCGCGACAAGGTCTTCACTGGGGAACCATGGAGGAGTATGAACAACGGGAAAGTTCTGGCAATGAGAGACGTGAGCCACGGACACGGGAGCAGAGTCTAAATAAGGACCCTGATTGGGAATAGGGGACAGGTGCGCTGATGTGACTACGGTCTTCTGGGACAGAGTGTTCTGGGTGTAGTAACCCCAGGTGGCAGAGAGGGGTAGGCGGAGCGTGGCTGGAGAGGAGAGTGGTGTGATGATGGAATCACAACAGTACCCCCCTCCCTAGGGGCGACACAAGGCGGCCTTCCAGGAACATCGAGGTGGGCCTGGTAGAAGTCTGTGAGCAGGGAGGGGTCGGCTAGAAGGTCCCGTTAGTTCACTGGCTCGAGACAGAGGATCTAGCTTAGTGCTACGTACAATTCATTTGACGTTTTATTGGTTTAATACAATTATATTGTGTATCGATCTAAGTATAGTAGAGAGTCAGCATATGGAAGTCGGGCAAATCAACGGTACATCGCTCTAGCAAGTCTGACGGGGATGACCCGTGTCGGACACATTCAAGGCAAAGTCCTGGTTAATCTGGAGCTCTGGAGCTCCCGAGAATCGGTGGTTGATGGCGCCAACGAGTCCGACGAGGGGGCTCCGTGTCGGACTCGACTCAGCATCGTCCTGGTGCCTCTCTGCATCCCTGGAGGTCCCACAACAATAAACCCGATTGGTTTATTGTTTTATTGGCCACTTTAAGTGAACATCATTGGTGAGTGAGACTAATTTGTCATTGCTGGTTTTGCTGCAGTGTTGCATCTCGCAAAATGCTGGTTGCATTTTGTTTCCACACACTTGTTCAATGATTAGTTAATGGCTGTCTTGGGTTTGTTAAGCATTGGTGTGCATTTAAATTGGCGACAGTATAGCTCAGGAGGTAGAGCAGTCGCCTCACAACCGAAAGGTCGCTGGTTCGATCCCCCGGCTCCTCCTAGCAAAAACTGTCGAGGTGTCCTTGAGCAAGACCCCCTAACCCTAACTGCTCCTGACGTGCTGGCTGTCTCCTTGCATGGCTGACTCCGCCGTCGGTGTATGAATGGGTGAATGTGAGGCATGACTTGTAAAGCGCTTTGGATAAAAGCGCTATATAAAAGCATCCATTACCATTAAATTGAGAGTTTTGACTTGATCTTTCTTTGCATTGGTAATTCTTACGAAGGTGTGGTTGTGTGGTAGCCATTTGTCTATAAAACCTTATTGTCCTAGCTGAGTGGAGTGGGCCCTAATGGTGTGTGATGATGTAGCAAGCTACAGTACAGTACCAGTACAGTAATTCATCGCTAGCGTTTTTTTGTGGTGGTGCTGTGTTGTGCTTTTACTTCACTACATGGACAGTGCTTTGCCAACTATGTAACTTGTAAATTGGCAAAATAAAGTGACTGCCCACGTGACATCCGTCTGACAGAACAACCAGGGTTTTTTTTTTTTACTCTCCAAAAAATTGAAACGCCCACCTAGTTTGTGGAAAAACGCACACACACACACACACATCGTGTGAGTGTCGGAAGAGTGAACTCTGTGGCGAGACTGTGATACAGCAGGCTCCCCGGGCCCCAGATGATAACAGACACAGGGGGAAATAGTGATAGAATAGACAGCTTCCAGCCGGCACAGCGCAACAAGAACCATTGTGGCTTCATGTCGTGTGGGCGTACGCAGGGCTCTGGTTTCTCTGGCTTCTCCTTCTTCCCCTCCGTCCCAAGATGCTTGTGTGTGTGTGCGCGTGCCTGCGTGTGTGTGTATGTTATATCGGGCATGTTGGATGGATGATGAGAGAGATGGTTTAACGCTCCTGGGTTTTCTTCTTTGATAGGCGGCTATTTTCACAGTAAATAAGACCAATGCGGTAAACCAGCGCTATACAGAAGCAAACGTGTTGTCGGGAGAAGCCGGGTATTGTACCCGCAACCCTCCGGTTTTCCCCTTGCTCCAATTATATATCTGGAGGATTGAATCCTCTTTATTTGTCACATACTGTTGCGTGCACCCGGGGTAGATGGAGGACAAAAGCAGTAGCAGGTGTAAACAAAGGTGTTTTATTTTATCAAAAAGGTGGGGGTAGGGAAAAATGGGATACAAATAATTAAAACAAAAGGTCCTTCCTCTTAGAGATATTGTCTCCATGCAGTAGGTCAGGCCTCAAGCACCTGGGAGAAAAGGAAACAAAGATTGCTTTAACAAGGCGTCTCTTGGTTCCTTGTTCACTCACACCGGCCGCAACCTCTTACCCCACACGTTGCGCAACCTTACTATCTTCCCTGCTCTTCCTTTTATGCGTGCCCATGGCCTTGTTGATTGGCCCCCTGGTCCCCTCCAGGTGTGCCGCATCCGGCTTGACGAGCGGAAAGTTACTGGGCCTGCAAAGAGCTCATGTGTGTAGTAGCGTCACCTCCACCACTTGGCCCAAGGGCTGCTGGCCACCCAGGTTGCCCCATGTACCTCACATGTACACACTTATTCACACAGTGAAATTTGTTTCTCTGCATTTTACCCATCTTAGCAGCAGTGGGCAGCCATTGTATATACAGCGCCGGGTGAGCAGTGTAGGGGTCTGGGGCCTTGCTCAAGGGCACCTCCGCAGTGCCCAGGTGTTTCAGGGGACTTGAACAGACGACCTTCTGGTTCTTTAAGCTAGTCCCAACTAAATTAGATATCCTGCCGCCGTCTGTCTCTGCCTCTGGATATAAAAACACTGCCTTGTGTCCAATATGACATGCAGATGAACTAATGAATGAATGAATGAATGAATGTGAAGTATGCAGTAAAATAATGCACTGTAAGGTTGAAGTACGTGAGATGGTTCAGTTAAGTCTCATTGGGCAACTTACCTTACCTTACCTTACTTAAAGTGAGGTTCGATTTCTCAGTTTCACAATTTTTTATTAACAACAGTTACATTTTTTCAGTATTGTTATTCAAGGGATTTTCCTTGGTACATACTGTGTCATGAATCATATCCCCCCCAAAAAAAGTTAATATAAATTTAGAAAATGGCCTCAGTCTAGATAGCTGCCGCTCTTTCTCTCTCACTCTATTGTGCCACACACAGATCGTAGCTGGCGGAACCCCTAGGTAGTACAGACAGAGTCGGAGGCGAAAAAGGAGTTTAAAACCTGTAGGCGTCTTTATTGTCTCGGGTAGAAAACAGTGTGTATGGTGCAACAAGGAATAATTCGATTCGATTAGATTCAAATGTATTGTCATTGCCCAGCACAAGTACAGTACAGCGAAAAATTATTTGGCATCTAACCAGAGTGCAAATGTTGCAGTAAAGTGCATGGTAATATATAATTGACAGTTTAAAGTTTATAGCTTAGCTATAAGATTACTTATAGAGTATGTGTGAGATACATACTAATAGGTATATATATGTACAGCTAAGTATACAAGTATATAAAAGGTACTGATCAGGGGTATGCAATTATGAAAAACAGGATAAATATATATAAATGTAAATACAGCAGGTAGTGACCAGGGATATGCAGTTCCATCAACAGTTGAAGATTAAAATATATACGGCAGTATACAATAAAAATGTACACATTTACAGGTATGTTATCAATAAATATGTAAACTATAGGTAGAGGTAGTTGTGATTACAGTGCAAGGCAGTCAAAGACATTGATGGTGATGTATTATTATTCTAGGATATATTTAGCAGAGGAGGGGAGGGGGGGGGGTGGCAGCAGGGGGGGGGGGGCTGTCATCGAGTTCAGAGGGATGACAGCTGAGGGAAAGAAGCTGTTCCTGTCACAGTTTGCACTCCTCCATCCTTGCTCCCACTATGCACTACCGGATAGCCACGCCCCCTCCTCGTATTTCCGCATTCCGGTCTCCTCGTTTCCACTGCACTTGACCGAATAGCCACGCCCCCTTATATATCATTCCACATTCTTGTCTCCTCGCTTCTACTGCACTCGCCCGGATAGCCACGCCCCCTAATTGTATTCCACATGCCTGTCTCCTCGCTCCCACTACGCACTACCGCATAGCCACACCCCCTTGTTAAGTCTCACCTGCAGCTGCAACGCATCACAGTTAACATCCCTATTTAAATCTACCCCGCACACTCACACAGGGCCAGATTGTTCCTGATGACACAGACTCTCCACCCGGACTGATTCCCGTTGCCAACCCTGCCTGCCCCGGACCTGCCTGCCTCGCCTGGTTCCCGATCTACCGCCTGTCCCTGACTACGCCTCTGCCTGTCCCTGCCTGGTTCCTGATCACCTGCCTGTCCCCGACTACGTCTCTGCCTGCCCCTGTCTGTGTGATATTAACAATAAATATCACTATCTGTCCTTGGTGTCTGTATGCTACAGTTCCTAAGCCTGCTTGACTTGGAACAAAGGTTTATATAGTGCCTCCCGGAGGGGAGGAGGGCAAACAGTCCATGGTTGGGGAGAGAGGGGTCTTTCACTATTTTTTGTGCCTTCCTCAGACACCGTTTGTGGTGGGTAGTGTTTATTGCAGGGAGGGGTAATCCAATCCAGTTGGGCGGTTTTCGCGGTAATCTTATATGAGATGTGAGCTATCAACTATGTGTGTGAAAATTACAGAAGTAATAATACCATGTGTAAAGCCACTTACTTGTGTGTGAAATGGAAATCCAACAAGGGGCTGTTGTATAATGTGCTATGGAAAAATTAACAAAAGTAACAAAAAATTGTCCAACTGAGAAAAACTAAGACTTCGCAGAGATTGCCAAATGGTGTTTATGGGAGATTGCAAAAGGGTATTCACAGAGGAATTGGCTAAAGAGTCTCGGGTTGTAGAAAACGAGAAAGTCCTGGCCAATGAACAGGGGAGCAGAGTATAAGTAGTGAGGTAATTGATAGGGCGCTGATTATGATAGGGAACAGGTGGGCTGAAGCGTGATCATGGGCTACTCTGATGGCGTGTCCTCCTGGGTGTAGTAACCCCAGGTTGACGCGAGGTGGAGGCAGAGGAGTGTGGCTGGAGAGGAGAGTGGTGTTATGCTGGCATCACAACAGTACCCCCCTCCCAAGGGGCGACACCAGACGGCCTTGGGGTGAGCAGGGAGGGGTCGACCAGGTATGAAGGAGGAACCCAACTGGAATCCTCTGCCCCGTCGGCGGACAGCCAGGAGCTCCTTAATTATCCAGACTGGGTCGCCATCTGAAAGGACATGGGGAGGTGCAGGGGATTGGGTGGGGTAGACAGGGTGCTGATGGACACAGGTTTCAACAGAGATATGTGGAACACGGGGTGAACATTCATAGAAGGGGGGAGGTCAGGACCTACAGCAGAGGGGTTGAAAATACGAACAATGGTGTAGGGACAGACATAACGGGGTTGGAGTTTTAGGGGAAGGGGTGCGGAGGTGTAGGTCCCGAGCCAACAGCCAAACCTGTTGACCCGGATGGTAGGCAGGGGCTGGACTCAAACCCAGTAACAGTGGTGGAGGTGAGCGCTGGTGGAGGGGACAGCGGCATCCAATAATTGCTGAGGAAACATGGGGTGTGGCCTCCAGGGCCTGGTTAGCTCTCTCCGCCTGCCCGTTGGTCTGGGGATGGTATCCGGAGGAGAGGCTGATAGGGCAAGCGGCCACAAACTCAGGAGTGTCCACCTCCAAGGGCGGCCACCAGAACGTCGGAGGTAGGATAGGGTCCGGGTAGAGCCAGGGTGTCCCACCAGTCTGTCAGTTGGAGTGGCCCCACTAGAGCACTCGGGAGCTGGCAGACACAGGGACGAACAGCAGACCAAGGGAACCCCCACCCGGATCAGGTTCGTCACACTAGGCTGTCCTCACCACTGTCTTGGTGTCCCAGGTGACCATACTAATCAGGATGGTGTCTTCTGATACCGGGCTGGCCCTCTCAGGGCAGAGATGGGACAGGGCGTTAGCATTGTTTTTTGTGGGAACCCAGGCGAAAGGTGAGGGAGAAGTCAAAACGGCTGAAATCCCGAATAAAATGCCAAAAGAAGTTTGCAAAACCCAGAACGCGCTGCAGTTGCTTTCTGTCTTCAGGTCGGCCGTCATTGTGGGATTTTCAAATGTCGTCAACATAGCTGTCCTCTACAAGAACTCTGCACTCTTCTTCCAGATGGGCTTGCTGTCTCCCGTATAGCTAGCTGTGCGATGCGACCAGCGCGATGATCACTGATGTTGACTCTAGTGATGGCGTAGTCGCTTATCTTTTCTTCTGGGGTATCCCTCCAGAGGAATCTGTGGAGGTAAACTTCACTACAGACATCTTCTTTGAAACTCTGGCTGCTATTCCATACAAGGCGCACAGAGATGTTATGGAGTGGGGGTTTGGTGCGACCAAGTGACTCGCATACCACACTGGTCTTTTCCGGCCATGAAGCATCTCCTTTGTAAGTTTCACTGCTGCGCCCCTCTCCACCATTTCATGGACCTGAGCTTGCTCCTTCTTGAGATGCCTTTCTCTTCTCAGAAAAGTGGCCAGCACACCACTCCTGAGGCTGGGTCATTGATAAATGTGTACCTCACATCCCATTGTGGAGATTTGCTGTGGTCATCCTCTTTAATGTAAGAGAGGCCCTCCTTTATTATGTCCAGTTCCCTCTGTTCCGCCAGGGTAATTTCCATTCTTCCTGGTTGGCATCTTCTACAGCGACATCCTCTACACCTTGGCTCCAGGAACTGCCGGTTACTAGCAGCCATAACCCTGACCTGAGTCATTGTTTCATGGTGCGCCAGATCAATCTTGGGCTCCATTTGGTTCTCAGGGCCCCCAATAATCTCATTTTACTTGACTGCAGCTGTTCTCATAGAGCGAGCTAATTGTGTTTTAGTGTCTTTCTCTTTACGCTGTTGCCTTATGTCTCTTCACCTTCACTGCTTTAGTCTTTCTCTGCCTCCTCTCCTCCTCCTCCTCCTCCTCCTCCTCTCCTCCTCCTCCTCCTCCTCCCCTCCTCCTCTCCTCTCATCGTCTGTCATTGCTTGTGTTTTTTTCTGTGGTTTTCCAGTTTCTTGTCTTGAGACGCCCCAAAGAGAAGCCAAAAGAGACTGGCTTTGGGGACGTGGAATTTCACCTCTCTGGGGGGGGGGGGGGGGGGGGGTGGAGGAGCCTGAGCTTGTGTGGGAAGTGGAGCGTTACCTGTTAGATCTGGTGGACTTACCTCTACGCACAGCATTGGCTCTGGAAATAGCCACTCCTTAAAAGGGGTTGGACTCTGTCATTTTGGAGTTGCGGGTGTGGGCTTACTCTATCGGCAACCACAAATCCCATGATGCATTGCGATGTACGAGGCCTTAATATTTAGAGGATGCAAAATTCTAAATCAACGTCAACGATAACACAATGACACGTGTGTGTGTCTGTTTGTTTGCTTGCTCCTTTAGGTAAAGTTTCTTAGGTGCCTCTTTCTAAATCAGAAAGACACACACGCACACACATGAACACTACACCCTGGCCAATTTACGGCCCAGTAGATCTTAACTTAGCAGCAGACTCCAGTTGGAGTGTCTCCAAACCTCTATTGTGTGCATTTCTTCTTTTCTGTTTTCTTTATCGTCCTATCAAGACATTTCCCTTGATGACGAGCCCTGTTGCAGGCGGTGGAAAAAAATAATCTATGTCTGGTTAATGAACTTGCATGCTGCTTCTCCCCTGCTCCCATCCCTCCCTCCCTCCTCCTCTCTCTCTCAATCTCTCTGTCTCTCTCTCTCTCTCTCTCTCTCTCTCTCTCTCTCTCTCTCTCTCTCTCTCTCTCTCTCTCTCTCTCTCTCTCTCTCTCTCTCTCTCTTCTCTCTCTCTCTCTCTCTTGCTGTCTCTTACTCCCCTCTTTCCCACCCTTGTTCCCCACTCCCTCACTCCCTTCCTCCACTCCCTCTTTCCTCATCCTCCTTCCCTCCCTTGCTCCCTCTCTCGCTTATTCCCACTAACTCATTCTGCTACCTCCATCCATCTCCCTCTCTCCCGCTCCTCTCTCTTTCCCAGCTATCCCTTCTTCCCCTACTACTATCATCTTCCCCTGCTTCCCCTCTCCCTCATTCACTCTCTCCCCCGCCCCCTTTTCCCCCTAAATACCTCCTTCTGTCTCTTGCTCCCTCTCTTACTTCCTCCCTCTCACTCCCTCTCCTCCCTCATCCATCTCTCCTTCTCTCCCTCCCTCACTCCCTCCCCCTGCTCTCTCTTTCCCTCAATCTCTCTCTCCCTCCCTTGCTTCCTCTCTTGCTTCCTCCCTCTAACTCCCTCTCCTCCCTGATCCATCTCTCCCTCTCTCACTTTCACTCCCTCCTATCCCTTCTTGCCCTACTCCTATCCTCTCTCTTGTTTCTCTCTCTTTGTCCCTTCCCCCGCTCCTTTTTCCCCCTAAACCCCTCCCCCTGCTCCCTCTTTCCCCTAAATCCCTTTTTCCTTCCATTGTGCCCTCTCTCACTTCCTCCCTCTAACTTCCACTCCTCCCTCTCTCCCTCCCTCCCTCCCTCCCCTCACACCACACAGCTTATAAACAATTATTAATTTATACATCTGTCCTGTCATGTCCAGGCTGGTTCCGCTCTCCTTCCTTTTATGCTGTTGTCTTTCCAATCCAATGTGCTGTTTTTTCAACGTTGTTCGAATAACATCCCAAAACAATCGAAATCCTAGTCAAAACCTAGAAAAGCTATTTGTATGCTCCCCTTTGCATGTAGGTGATAGGCAGGTTGTAAATCACGTCTCAAATACCACCATCCCCGGCCTGAATTCTAAATAGCCAACGGTCATATACGCTGGACTGGTCGACTGTAGGGAACCATACATAATCTATTAGTTTAAACTTACATTGCATATAGCCTCCTGTCAAACAACAAGCTCTCTACGAGCCACCATAAAAACTGAACCACCTAATCGGAACACACACATGAAATGGTGTGTAAGTCCCAAAATCCCAAACATTCCGCACATAGCATGATATGGTCAATACAATTAACTCACAGATGACATGAAGAAGTAATTGGGCACATGTACTAGCTGTAATTTAAATTGCGTGTGTGTGTGTGTGTGTGTGTGCGTGTAGAGCCAGCGCATAAACCTTGTGTGCGTAAACGATTCCGTCCAGTGCGTCCTTTTGCGTTCCGGCTCTCAATTCACGTGTATAGAGCTGAGCCGTGAGCAGCAAGAAGCCCTGTTAGGTTGCACGCACCGACAGCAGCAGAGAAGAGGAGAGAAGAGAAGAGGAGCAGGGGAAGAAGAGGAGGAGGATGAGGAGGAGGAAGAGAAGAACACCGAGTCAAAGTTATTCTGCATCAATCGAAGGAAAGAAAGACATGCTGCCCACAAAAACCTAAAGGAGCTGCGGTCATATCGGAGAACAGTTTAGGAGACTAAAGTGTCCCGATGGAGATTTACAACAAAAAAGACTATTCCAGAAGCCGAGTGAGGGGGCACATGAGTGTGCAGCCGACGAACGAGCCAGGCGTGATTTGGACCGTCCTTCTTGTGTCCATTTTGGTTGCCTCCGCCTTTGGGAAGGAACGCAAGCATGTGCGTTTCATCCAGGGGCATGTGTTCGAGAACTCTGCCTTCGGATCCAGAATCAACGGACTGAGCATCCCGCTGAACCGACTCAACTTGCAGGGACTGTACGGTGGCAATACCACTCGCGGGGATCTCGCACCGTCGTCGCATTTCAAACTCTTTGGCGACGGGAGCATCAAATTCCACGTGGTCGCCCACCACCAACGGGGCGACGTTTTGTTGAAGACGTCGGTTGTGTTGGACCGGGAGGAGCGGGCCGAGTACCTGCTGGGTCTCAGACTCTGCTAAGTGCACTTTACATTAACATTTACACTCTGGTTAGATATCAAAATATTTTCGCTGTACTGTACTGTGCAATGACAACAAATTAGAACCTAATCTAATATATATAATATAGTAATATATTTATTATTAATACATTATTAATAAAAACTGCTGAGATAAGATACAATTCAAAATATGTTTTCACGAGAACAGAGTAGTATTCCCAAGTATTCCACCCGACAGACCAGACAACCAGTTTACTGCCTGACAGAAGTAAGAACGTCCACACAAGATCTGCCCCTTCTCCGATATATGTATTTTTCATTCACAACCGACTCCAAACTCGGGAGTCAGGTGATTTGTGAACGAACA
This sequence comes from Muraenolepis orangiensis, assembly GCA_027704905.1. Classification (NCBI taxonomy): domain Eukaryota; kingdom Metazoa; phylum Chordata; class Actinopteri; order Gadiformes; family Muraenolepididae; genus Muraenolepis; species Muraenolepis orangiensis. The sequence goes on along the minus strand of CM051000.1, from coordinate 37,459,800 downwards.
AACAAACTACTTAGGAAAGAACTGGGAGAATAGTTGATTTGTTCAAGGAACATGAGGAGAGTTGGCGTCGTACGAGATGGCTGCCGTAGGGAGCCATAGTCCAGCTCCCGCAGGACGACGCAGTTTTTTGTTATTTATTCTTTTTATCGCGACTATCTTTGTTCAGAAAGTTAGCAGCACGTTCATTTATGACTTTTGCACACTTCTGGAGATCAGATCGACAGTCGCTCGCCGCCTACCATCGTTTTTTGTCGTTTCTGTTTACATTCCCCCACAAGCCAACATGGACACAGCGCTGAAGGAACTGTATGGGGCTATCAGTGAACAGGAGTCGGCACACCCTGAGGCTGCTCTCATCGTGGCGGGGGACTTCAACAAGACAAACCTGAAGAAGGTTCTCCCGAAGTTCTACCAACACATAACGAGCAACACACGGGGTGAGCGGATCCTCGACCACTGCTACACTCCCTTCCGTGATGATATCGTCAAAACAGATCCACGGACGATGCAATTGCCATGGCCCTCCACACTGCCCTTTCCCACCTGGAGGGAAAGAACTGTTATGTGCGAAAGCTGATTGTGGACTACAGCTCAGCGTTCAACACGATAGTTCCTGCCAGTTACCTGCCAGCTGGATATTGGACATCCTGTCGGACCGCCACCAGGTGGTGAGGATGGGCAGCACCACCTCACTGACCCTTAACACCCTCTGCTGCCTTAACATCCCTCTACACCCACGACTGCATGGCTATGCACAGCTCCAACGTCATTGTCAAGTTTGCTGACGACACGACGAGTGATGGGCCTGATCGCCGGTGACGACGAGACAGCCTACAGGGAGGAGGTCGGATCGCTGGAGCAGTGGTGCCAGGAGAACAGCCTCACCCTCAACATCAAGAAGACCAAGGAGCTGATCGTGTACTACATGAAGCAGAGAGGAGAGCACAGCCCTATCTCCATCGACAGTGTTGCAGTACAGATGGTCAGCAGCTTCAAGTTCCTCGGTGTGCACATCTCCGAGGACCTCATATGGTCCACGCACACCACACACGTGGTGAAAAGGGCCCAACAACGCCTGTATTTCCTCAGGCGTCTGGGAAAATTCTGCATGGGCCCCCGCATCCTGAGAACATTCTACACTTGGACAATCGAGAGTGTTCTTACAGGATGTATCACCGCCTGGTACGGGAACTGCACCGCACTTGAGCACAGATCGCTTCAAAGGGTTGTGCGGACGGCCCAGTATATCGTTGGAGGTGAGTTCCCCTCCCTCCTGGATATATACAACCAGCGGTGCGTGGCCAAGGCCAAAGGTATCATGAAAGACAATGCCCACCCCAGCCACGAACTGTATTCACTTTTACCGTCAGGCAGGCGATACCGCAGTATCAAGTGCTGCATAAATAGGCTTAGAGATAGCTTCCACAGTCAGGCCACAGGCTGCTGAACAAGGGCATATAGCATATAACAATGTATATTTTATTACATTGATTTATATATACATATTGCTCTTTCTCTGTGCCGATATATTGCATTTTATAAATTGCATTTTTACTTTTATATTATATAAAAGTATATTTAACTTTATACAGTTTTGTACTTTTGTACTTATCTTATTTTTCTAACTGCTGTCTGTTGTCGGGTATTGCACGTAAGATTTTCACTCACTGCTTTATACTGTAAACTGTGAAGTGACAATAAACTTGACTTGACTTGACTTTAAATGATTTGTTCAAGGAACAAACTGCTTGAAAGAACTGGGAGTCGGGAGTCGACAAATTACTTGCTCAACGAACAAACTGCATGAAAGAACTGGGAGACTCCCATTTCTTTCAAGCAGTTCAACAAATCACAAAAATCGCCTTTCGACTCCCAGTTATTTCCAAAGTAGTTAGTTTGTTGATTTGTTCACCTAAAGGGAATGACAGTGGTGGATTCAGAACAGTTATCCCGCCTTCTCAATGACTCAGATGCCTAGCTTGACCAATAAGAAAGCCTAATTTCACTGTTTGGGCTATAGCCCTCCCTATCCTTCTCCGAGTCCACTCACAGTCAAATCACTCCGCCACAGAGCCATCCTGCCTGTGAGGCACTTAAATAAGTCTGCTGCCAACCAATTATTTAAAAAAGCCAACAAAGTGAACAAACAAACTAGATGGAAGATGGGAACGAACGAATGGTTCTCGTTCACTGAAAAGATTTCAGTGTCGTTCGGTGTGTCGTTTTTGCACGAACGACACACCACTTTCCATTCCGGTTCACGGGACTTACACATCTATGGACTCTTTCGAGCGCTGCCCACGCATGTCAAAGGGACACTTCAATTGACTCAATAGATGCTGTGAATAGGTCTGGTGGTGATCACATTAGCATTTGCGTGAACCCTGTGCTATTCACCACATAGTGTAAATGGAGCGAAATTGATTGACATTCATGTGCATGAACCGTGTGTAGGATTTTTTTCACCAGAGTGGCTTCGGGCGGTGTGTCTGTGCATGTGTGTGCATGTGTGTGTGTGTGTGTGTGTGTGTGTGTGTGTGTGTGTGTGTGTGTGTGTGTGTGCGCGCAGTGCGTGCATGGCAGTGTCATTTTCATTTCTAGTGCAGATAACACACAGAGGACCTCAGACAGACCGATGTTTGTCAAATCCCACTTTCAGTGACATAAAAATTGTTCATTGTCTTCAGCAGACAATGACGAATTTATAACCTGTGTGACTCTGTATAGGAAATTAGGGATAGGAGGTATGCCTACCACAGCCACCATGCGTATAGGTCACAGATATCCACTCATTTGGAACACATTGGTTTCAAGGTGGTTCTGTGGGAACCAATAGGGATCCAGGCATGAGTGCATTGGATTCACGGGATGTTTTCAATATTCTGGATTCTTTATTTGGTATGTGTAACAAGAACAACACTATACTGTACATATACTAGATACTTTAAACAACACTAAACTATATCAAAACTATACACAATAAAATAAGAACAATAAAGTGTCTAAAGAATGATATATACATACGATGGAATGTGCAAAAAAGCATTTTAAAGTGACTGTATGTCAAGTCAAGTCAAGTCAATTTTATTTGTATAGCCCTTAATCACAGTTACAGTCTCAAAGAGCTTCACATGCCACATGTTTACAACACCCCCCAAACCCTAGACTCAAAAACTCCCTTAATTAAATAGGAAGAAAGCTTGATAAGGAACGCAGAGTGGAAGGGGATCCCTCCTTCCAGGGATGGTTCAGGAGTGCAATGGGTGCCATATGTGACTTATATTAATGTTCAAAAATAATAATAATATACATATAATATACACAATATACAAATATTAAAAAGAGAATATAATTTGTGTGTGGTGCTGGCCAGTATCCTTCAGATGGGGATCACAGCAGCACACTGGAAAACAGAAGAAGACGGTATGGTTAGATGGGGTAGGGTGGACATGGAACATGTAAACAACCTCTAGTCGAGTACCTTTCGGCAGCAGGGGTAGAATTGGAGTAATGTGGTAAAACTTTCTGGTCCTAGTCAAAAGTCTGGCAGCAGCATTCTGCACAAGCTGGAGGCTTTTCGTAGCAGAGTTCGGTAACCCAGAAAACAGTGCATTAGTCATATCATCTAGTCTAGACGATATAAACACGTGGATGAGTGTCTCGTGTAGTGCATCCGCGGCAGACAACATTGGTCGTATTCTAGCAATGTTTCTAAGATGGAAAAATGCAGTTCCGGTTATACATTTTACATAGCATTTAGATAGCATTGGGTTGAACAGGACACTAAGATTTTTAACACAAGAGCTTTGGGCCACAGTAGAGCCCTCAAACAACAGTGGGACATCTTCAAATAGTGGTCATTGTTGTTTTGGGCCGATGATTATAATAATATTATATATTATTACAGTTTTTCCTGTGTTAAACTGCAGGTAGTTTTGGGACATCCATCTTTTAATCACAGTCAGACAGGATTCAACTTTCTGGATCTGGGAGGAGTCGTTTGACTTGATAGGAATATAGATTTGGGTGTTGTCAGCATAACAGTGAAACCTTATTCCATAACTACGAATAATATCACCAAGAGGGAGCATGTAGATTGCAAAGAGCAGAGGACCAAGGACGGACCCTTGGGGAAGACCAAAGCTTAGGTAACAGTGATTTGATTGTGAATCATCACAAAGAACAAATTGCTTTCTATTTCTGAGGTAAGATCTAAAGCAGAGAACAGCCAAACCTTTAATGCCAACATTGTGTTCTAGACGATCAAGGAGGATGCTGTGGTCGATTGTGTCAAAGACGGCACTAAGGTCAGGCAGCACCAGCAAGGTCAAGGTCAAGGTCAGATTTATTTATATAGCACATTTTAAAATCAACCGAAGTTGCACCAAAGTGCTTTACAGTATACAGAAACAGACATAATACAAAATACCATATAAAATGCACAAGTCAATGCAATACAATAAAATTAATAATAAAAATACTATATAAAATGCACGAGTCAATGCAATACAATACAATAAATAAATAGTCACAACACGACCACGGTGTGCAGCTTAACACACCTCAAAACGCCAAAGAAAACAGGTGAGTTTTCAGCCGTGACTTAAAAATCCCAAGAGTCTGGGCAGATCGAATTTGTAGTGGCAGATTGTTCCACAAATTTGGGGCAGCCACCGCAAATGCTCGGTCGCCTTTAGTTTTTAGCCTAGACCTTGGGACATCTAAAAGTACCTCCTTTGATGACCTCAGTGCTCTAACTGGGGTGCGAACATGGAGAAGTTCAGCTAGGTACTGAGGGGCCAGACCATTTAATGCCTTGAAGACAAACAACATCATTTTAAAATCAATCCTGAAGCGGACAGGAAGCCAGTGCAGGGAAACCAGCACCGGTGTAATGTGGTCACGCTTCTTTGTGCCGGTCAAGAGGCGCGCAGCAGCGTTCTGCACTAGCTGCAGGCGTCGTAGGGAGAGCTGGTCTAGACCCACATACAGACCATTACAATAGTCCAACCTGGACGAAATAAAGGCATGGATAACCCTCTCGAGGTCATTGCGAGAGAGGTAGGGCTTTATTTTGGATAGGAGCCTCAACTGAAAAAAGGAGCCTTTTACAACAGAGCTAATTTGTTTATCAAATTTAAAACCACTATCAAAAGTGACACCAAGAGTTTTAATAAAGGAGCGATTTTTTGCAGCAAGGGGTCCTAGAGCACCAACAGAGTCATTAAAACAATGCCCAAACACAATAACCTCTGTCTTGCCATCATTAAGATTGAGGAAATTTAGATTCATCCAAATCTTAATGTCGTTTAGACAAGCTAGCAGAGGTTTGAGGGAATCTTGACATTTTATTTTCAACGGAAGGTAGATTTGGACATCATCCGCATAGCAATGAAAAGAGACGTTGTGCTTACGAAAAATGGAACCCAGGGGCAGCATATATAAAGAAAATAATAAAGGGCCTAGGATGGAGCCTTGCGGGACACCACAGGTAAGGGGGGCTACATTTGAGGAGAACTCACCTAAATGGACCGAGAAACTCCTGTCTGTCAAATACGACTGAAGTAACATAAGGGCAGCACCTTTAAGACCAACACATTGTTCTAGGCGGGATAAAAGGGTCTTATGATCCACAGTATCAAAGGCCGCGGTCAGATCTAGTGTTACTAAGATAGCAGCACACCCAGAATCAACAGTTAAAACAAGATCATTAAACATTCTTAAAAGAGCAGTTTCAGTGCTATGACGAGGTCTAAAACCAGACTGAAATTTCTCATAGACCTCATTTTTCTCTAGAAAAGATTGCATTTGAATAGAGACTACTTTCTCCAACACTTTGGACAGAAAGGGCAATTTGGAGATGGGCCTGAAATTTGAAAGAACAGAGGGGTCCAAGCTTGGCTTTTTAATTAATGGCTGCACTATGGCATGTTTAAAAGGAGCTGGAAAGACTCCTGAACTAAAACAGGCATGCACCAAAACAAGAATGAAAGGGCCAACTGAGTCAAATGCCTCTTTTAAGAGGCGAGAGGGAACACTGTCAGAGGGGCAGTTTGTAGGCCGCAACTCACAAACAACATCAGACAGTGACGACAAGGATATGGGCTTAAACTTGTCCAAAGTAGCTGGGCATGTAGGTGGAACAGAGGGGTCAGGGGCAGCGATAGAGGGTACAGACCGAAGAGATGAGATTTTATCAACAAAGAAATTGAGAAAATCATTACAGAGAGCAGGCGATGGTACAACAGGGGCAGTATCCCGAGGGTTAACAAGAGAGTCAAGAGTATTAAACAAAACCTTGGGTTTACCAATATTCTTAGAGACCATATTTGAGATGTACTTCGTTTTAGCAGCCTTCATGGCTCTCTGATATGCCATTAAACAGTCCTGTAAAATCCCAAACGAGACATGTAATTTATCCTGCTTCCACTTTCTCTCAGCACGCCTGCATGAGCGTCTGAGCGCACGGGTAGAATCATCAATCCACGGTTCAGAAAGGGCCTTGGGGCGTTTGCTCCTCAAGGGGCGATGGAGTCCAGGATGCTCGTGCATGCGGAATTAAAGAGAGCAACAAGCTCTTCTACACTGAGGGCACTATACCCATCCATAGTTGAAGGGATACAGTTATTAAAAGCTGTAGAGAATTTCAACGAGGTGTCAGTGTTTATAACACGAAAACGGCGTGCAGGGGGACGAGTAGCAACTACAGAGCATGGGACAACAGTAGAAAATATAACAGGCATGTGGTCAGAAATACACGCACTATCGCATATTTCTTTAACACAGACACTTAGACCATGAGACAGCACTAGGTCTAGTGTGTGCCCTTTTTCATGGGTCGGACCAGAGACCCACTGAGTGAGATTGAAAGAGTCAATCAGAGACAGGAAGTCTTTAACCAGAGGACTGGATTCACAACAAACATGAATGTTCAAGGAGCTTGCATTGCTGTCCATTGTAAGGAGAACATCATTAACTAGTCACAGCAGTTTCAGTGGAGTAGATGGTTCTAAACCCAGACTGAAAGGGTTAAAATAAATTGTTCACCATGAGATGATTGATGGTCAGCTACAATTCTTTCCAGTACTATCAAAAGGAAAGGAAGGTTAGAGATGGGCCGATAGTTGCTAAGTACTTCTGGGTCTAGGCCAAGCTTCATCAGTAGTGGTTTTATCACAGCAGTCTTGAAGGTAGATGGAACTGTTCCAGTAGACATGGATAGGTTCATGATGTTGAGCATAGTAGGCCGGGAAAAGTTCTTTAAGAACCTTGGTGGGGAGAGGGTCCAGCATACATTTAGTGGGTTTAGAGGCCTGTGTTAGTTTAACAAGTTCATCCAAGGAGATTGTGCTGAACTGCAGGAGGGTTGCTTACATGATGTTCAGGATTATTGGTGGGGAAGGCATGAATGTATTTTCTAATAGACTCAATTTTGTGCTCAAAGAATTCCTAGAAGTTGCTAGCAGAGAGTGAAGAGCCAACTGTTTGAGGTTGTTTTTGCGTTAGGCTTCTTACAGTGTCAAACAGAAACTTAGGGTTGTTCTTGTTTAAGTTGATAACACTTGAAAAGTAGGCGTTCTTGGAAGTAGTTAATGCAGCTTTATAGCTGAGCAGGCTGTCATGCTATGCAAGATGAAAGACTTCAAGTTTTGTTGAACGCCATTTGCCTTCTAGTCTTCTGCATCTTCGTTTGAGGGTGCGAGTCTCCTCATTGAACCAAGGCGCTGGCCGTTTTGTGGTTAGCTTATTAACAATAAGAGGAGCAGCAGAGTCGATTGCTGCAGATAAGGAAGTGTTAAATTATTCAGTAAGGCTACCCACAGAGCCACTAAAGTCAGAGAGAGGAGCGAGTGAGAAAGGTAACTTTGCAGCCATGGATGCAGTAGTTGCAGGGGAGATGCGACGGCAGCTATAGGTAGCCTGGCAATCATCATGGGGCAAGATACCACCACCTTGAAAGTAAGCAGGAAGTGGTCGGATAAAGCTGAGGTGTAAGGTGAGATATCAACACCATGGGCCAAGACGAGATCCAGCGTGTTTCCATCATTGTGGGTAGGGTGCTGGACAAGCTGTTTAAAGCTAAGCGCATCTGTTATAGAAAGAAAAACCTTTGCGAGAGGATCAGACGGGTTATTCAAATGAATGTTAAAATTACCAACAAGCAAAACACTGTCAGAATATGTTACAAGGTCAGCCGCAAACTCAGAGAACAGTGCAACTCAGCTCAGTGGAAGAGTTTACAGGAACATTTTTGCATATTTGCCTTCACCTGCGGGTTTTACACCTCAGGAAAGTGCGGGGCATCTCCACAATATTGATAGGTGTAGGTGTAACGGAACAGGTTATAATAATGACCCTTGAGTTACACAACAAGAGGAGGCGATATATATTTAACAATAATTTTATTACAACTTATTTTAAAACACATTCCCCATGATCGGGGCGAGCACAATATCAAAAAGTATAAACTCAATCTCTAAGCCAGGGTAGTCCACTTTGGCTCCCCCTGATGGAGAGTCCGAGTACTGCTGCTCTAAAATTACACCGCATCCAGTAAACCGTCTCACTACAACCACACCGCAAAACGCACCACCGCAAAACTGTACCACTGCAACCAAACTGCAAACAAAGTATGGGGTAGGCTGTAGGCTGTACCCAGTAAGGCATGCAAAACACAACACACAGCTGCAGCTGACTACACTGGTCCCACAACCATATTGTTACACCTACAACTACTAAACCTGATAGGGAGGATAGTTCGCTTGGATAACGCAAGGCCCAACCCACAGTCTCGTCCAATCGGGGGAGGGGTGAGAGGAATCCCAGCACGTCAGTGTCAGTGACGTCGCTCGGTCCTGTGACTCTCGGTGGAAGTCCAAGGAGCGGGGCGTTCACGATAGGCGTCCGTAGATAGATGTCGGTCGTTCCCGAAATCCTAAATCGTAGCCCGACGCTCCACGATGGTTGGCTGGTCCGGTGTGCTGCGGGTAGGAGGAGGGGAAGGCAAGATCCGCCGCCAGACACACACAATAAGCAGGCAAACACTGGACGTTGTTCAAGTCACACACAAGCCATGTTAGTAGGACTTCCCTTTGCTGTGATGAGTTGATGGCGTTGCAGGTTAGGTCTCTGCCAATCTCCACGCTGCACGGTCGACTGGCCCAGTCCAGTGCGTGCTTTGCTGCGATGAATTGAGGCGTTTGTAATAAGATCTCTGGTGCGGTTTGATGTAGGATCGTCGGCCCGTCTCCGTCGTTCGAGCCCTCTGATTCCCCCAGGTACGTGGAAGAAAAGCCGCCCTGTAGAACGGAAGCACCGGCATTTCTACTCTCCCAATCATGGGAGCGATTGAGAACACCTGTGGAGAAGCAGATAGACGTACGCACAAACTCATTCACGCAACTCCCCTCTTAGCAACGCCCACTCATTCATACCCGTCATTTCACCCCGCTTCATAGGTACTGTACTATAAACCTCCAGTATGCAGTTGCTGCTGCTGTGACCAGTATACAAACCTCAAGGCACCTCAGTGTCAGCATTACGTGCTACATCACCCAGGCTAACTAACCTAGTTAACCCACTCAGAATTCTAGACTCTGCAACGTGGGCTAGTATGTTGCTAGCATGTTCGCTAATTGCCTGCATCCCAGCTTGCTGTAAATGCATAAGTCACACCTTGCTAAGACATCTATCTATGTTTTCGGACTTAATTGAGGCGCCTAACCCAGTATGGTGAAGGTTGTCTCTCATCAGCACGCCAGGGCGGTCCCACATGGAGGACAAGTTATCTACAAAACCTAAGCCCTGCTCTTCACTATAACGTGCCAGCCAACGATTCAGGAAAAATAGTCTATAACTTTACTATATTATTATATATATTATAATATATTATACTATTACTATAACGCTCATCATTACTCCTGGCAGGTAGAGGGCCAGAGAGAAAAAAATCTATGCCGAAACATCTTTGTAGAGATGTCACACAGTATAACTATGTTACTTTTAGTGACTTCTGATTGTTTCATCCTAGTATTGTAGGTGCCGACATGAATTACAATGTTGTCAAAACTAGTGTCGGTGTTGGGTGTGTCTAATCTAACTCCGTGTGTGTTCTTACCGCATGCCAGCACCCTAAGATTAGCTTCAATGTCGGGAGCCCTGGCCCCTGGTAAGCACATCACGTCAGCTGGCATGTGTAGTTTAACTTTACGTGTAACAGAGTCGCCTATGACTAGCGTCTTCCTCCCCGAAAGAGACTTGCCTGCCTTCGCAAGTGGTGCTGCCGACAGGGTGCCCTGAACGGAGCTAATGCTAATGCTAGTGCTAACGCTATGAGACCACCTGGCAGGTCTCTTCTCTGCACTCTGGTGTATCTGTCTTTTCTATGGACGCTATCTTATCCTCCTCTAGTTGACAGATACGTCTCTCTAGGAGAGCTATCTTATCTACAAGGAAGGCACAGGAACAACAGCAAAAGGAGTCTGCATGCTTACCTTGTTTCATGCAAAGAACGTGGCGACAAATACAATACAGGATATATATGCCACTATAGCCACTATTATTTAAATCTCACCCAGGAAAAACAAAGTTAGAGCCGGAGATGATCTTCTTTCTGTTTTTTACACACTTAATTTAGTTTGAGTTATTACCTTCTTCACACTGCTGGCTGAAGCCCGCCATTCACTGGCAGCTGATGGAGCCCCACTCGCCGTGGCAGTGGCTGTGGTGGCCGGAGGAGAGGAGAGGAGAGGAGGGAGGAGAGGAGAGAGGAGAGGAGAGCGAGAGAGGAGAGGTTGGGGATAAGGGATGAGGGGGAGGATATGGGAGAAGAGTAGGAGAGGATATGTTGAAGAGGAGGGATGAGAAAGGATGAGGGGGGAGACAAATAGAGTGAAGGGGGGAAAGGTGAGTGGATGGGGAGGAGGGAGGAGAGGAGGAGAAGGGAGGAGTGAAGATCATACAGAGAGAGAGAGAGAGAGAGAGAGAGAGAGAGAGAGAGAGAGAGAGAGAGAGAGAGAGAGAGAGAGAGGAGAGAGAGAGAGAGAGAGAGAGAGAGAGAGAGAGAGGAGAGAGAGAGAGAGAGAGAGAGAGAATGAATGAGAGAGAACGAGAGTGAAAGAGAGAGAGGGGGAAGGATAAATTATGAGAGAGAGACAGGGTGAAGAAGAAATATAGACTGAGAGAGAGAGAGAGAGAGAGGGTGGAGGAGAAATAACAACAGAGAGGGTGAAGGAGAAATAACAAGAGAGAGGGTGAAGGAGAAATAAAGAGAGAGAAAGAGAGGGAGCGAGAGAGAGAGAGAGAGAGAGAGAGAGAGAGAGAGAGAGAGAGAGAGAGAGAGAGAGAGAGAGAGAGAGAGAGAGAAAGAAAGAAAGAAAGAAAGAAAGAAAGAAAGAAAGAAAGAAAGAAAGAAAGAAAGAAAGAAAGAAAGAGAGAGAGAGAGAGAGAATGAATGACAGCGAACGAGAGTGAAAGAGAGAGAGGGGGGAGGATAAATTATGAGAGAGAGACAGGGTGAAGAAGAAATATAGACTAGAGAGAGAGAGAGAGAGAGAGGGTGAAGGAGAAATAAAGACAGAGAAAGAGAGGGAGCGAGAGAGAGAGAGAGAGAGAGAGAGAGAGAGAGAGAGAGAGAGAGAGAGAGAGAGAGGAGAGAGAGAGAGAGAGAGAGAGAGAGAGAGAGAGAGAGAAAAAATGGGTGGAGATTAGAGCCTTAATATTTCAGCGCTGAACCACAACTGTGAAGGTCGCCCTATGGTTTATTGAAATACTTTAGCCCTACTTGCCATTCATTTCCCTCCTCCATATACATACTTAATGTGGAAAATAACTTTGCCGAGATGCCGGAGAAAACAAACAAACGTGTGAACTTCAGCCACACTTGCCTTTCCCGGATGCATCGGGCAATATGTGCATGTCCCTGTAGCCCCGTGTAATTAGTGCGAAAGAGTAATTACGATGTCCATGAGATAATTCTTGGCAATATTGTCATAATCCAATCATCCTTCTGAATCCAATTTCACTGATCTCATCTTCCCATAAATGTGTTGCTGCACTGAAGATATCTTGACACAAACACCAATAGTCCAGGTCAATGTTCCCTCTAAGCTGCGCGCTTGGGCAATCGCGCACTGCTCGCACATTCTCAGCGCACAAGAAAATCTATGCAGCGCATAAAATAAAATTCAACATAAACGTATTAATTAATATCTAATATTAGTCCTAATCTTATCTAATCAATTAAACCAATAATAATAATAATAATTTTGTTTTCTGTACTATTTTGCAACGTAACTCAGTGAGTGACAGGTGTCCAGCCAATGATACGATTCGGTTCACTTACGCTACGCAGCCAATCATAGCATTGACACTATTGCCCTGCCCATTCGCGCCGTGCAGGTTAGCTAGCTAACAACAGTGCGGCGGAGTTACGAGACAATCAGCACATTCTCAGATATGGTTGCTGCAGCACTTAGATGTGAGGAGCTAAAGGAGATCTCACAGCTTGTGGATATTTGTGCTACATTTCAAGCTTCCAGTGCAGATTGTGAAAGAGGATTCAGTTTAATGAATCGTATCAAAACAGCATCCAGAAATCGTCTTGAAGTGGCACATTTGGACCAGCTGATGCGCATAAAGTCAAAGCAAGAAGCAGACGAAGCCATCAACCTGGACAAAGTGTACAACCATTGGAGAAGTGAGAAGGACAGACGTGAAAAATAAGGTAAAATTTAAGTCAGATTTGTGCATATTCTAGTGACATTTATTAATATTTTTTGTTTATGGATATTAATCATTAAATTATGTTACTACTAGATAATTTATGGGTAGTAGAAATGATAATAAAAAACTGAGTAATTACATATTTTACAGACAGAGTTACAGGAATTTACACTGTATCACAAGCTACAGCACACGTCATTGTGCAAAATGTGAATGTTTTAATGTGAACAAAATGTTATGTCTGAAAGGTGTATATGTATCATTTCCTCCAGAACAGGACCCTCACACAGGCCACAACAGGACCTCACACAGGCCAAAGCAAGACTCTTCCCATGGCCAAGCAGGACTCTCACATAAAACATACTACACATCTCATGAACAACAAGATTTTTGTCTTTTTCCTTTAAAGTTTGTCAAATCACTTATATTAAAAGTAAACTAGTGAAAATTGCTGCTGTAATTTGATTCTTTTAATAAGCCATGTAACTTGCTATGATCCAAGTTTTGAATTGGTGTGTGGCCACAGCATGCACATCTGATGTTGCTCACAGTGGTCCTCAGTGTGCTCAGGGAGCTTGTGTGTATGCCCAGACACATGAAAAATTAGAGGGAACATTGGTCCAGGTGCCTTCATGCATGGCATGATATGGGAACACATCAGTGTTCACATGGTTTGGAGGGAAGGTGTCACAACTAGTTGACATCACAGACAACCAGCAACTCACAACTCGCAAGGTCATTCAACAATAGGTAGACAACAAGAGAACCACTAGTCACCAGAAGCCATAAGTGCATTTCCTTCATAACAAATTCTCAGAGAGCAGAACCAGTGCTCAGGTAAGAGTACAATTTAGAAGTACAAGTTGGCTTCCTAGATTTTGCGCAATAATATCATCAAACAGGGGTGATGACACATTTAGATAAAGAGCAGTTGTATCATGGGCTTGTGAAGCGGTTGATCAATTCACGAGCAAATTATAAATTGTTAACGTGACTCCATAAGTTGGAGAAGATGAACAGCTAGAAGATTTCTTCTCCACACCATAGGAGGAAGGAGGCCATATTGTGACAGTACAGGATTTTAACAGAAACCGTCTATTTATAGGTGTACACGTACTTTATATAAGATACACACACATATAAAGGTGTAACCACAATACTGTATTGCATCAATACTACCATACCTAGTTACATGGTACATCACACCGCACTTTTGTATGTATATAATGTATATTTTCTAATTTGCACTACTAAAGGACCTATAGTCGTACATTTATTCTATGTACTATAGAGCATTCGGATTTTGATTCTGAAATCCAGCTGGAGGGAGTCCATTATCACTCATCTCGTCTTGAACGGTACGGTATCATTGTTTTATAAGAGAGCGACTCCTAAAGTTAAAGTTAAGTTTTACTTCTGGAAAGCATCTCTCTGGTATTCAGACCCAGAGAGTTACTGTGAATACAAATAGAGAGAGCGCAATATATCTGCATCTCACCTTTTCTAAAAGTACATTGAAGGGCATGTGCTGCTGGTACAGTGATCTCCATCACCTTGTGCGTGCTTGTTGTTGTCCCTTTGTTTTGTTTTCTTCTTCCCACGACACCCCATAATCAAATGGTGGCCTTAGGTAACCATGGCGGCAGTGATGAAAGGACACAGAAACATGGAGCGCTTTAAGTCTCCCCCAGTCTCAAACATTTCATGAAACGCGGGCGCACTACTTAGGCGGGTGTTTGGAAAAACAATAGAAGGAAAAAATTAAAAAGGCATACAGAATGTTTCTTTCTTTCGGGCATTGGTTGATTAGCTGTGACCCCTGGAGGATGCTGCTCTTATTGGTCGGTGACCGAGGAAGATAACAGAAATGAGAATATACAGGGTGTCTGTCTGTTGATTGTCTGTGTGTGTGTGTGTGTGTGTGTGTGTGTGTGTGTGTGTGTGTGTGTGTGTGTGTGTGTGTGTGTGTGTGTATGTGTGCACATGAGCGTGTGTCTTTCTAGTCTCCTGGGAAAATAAATTGTGCAAAGTGTAAAGTGTTTCTGATATGCAGTTAAAACCACTAGAGATATCTTTGAATAGAGAGTAGAAAGAGAGAGAAGGGTAGACTGACTGAGAGTGAGAGAGTTCGAGAGATAGAGGGAGACAGAGAGGAATAGAGTGAGGGAAAGAACGAGAGAGAGAGTGTGTGTATAGTTATTTCTTAATTTAGTTGTGTATTTCTTTCTTATGACTTGCTTTGCTTTAGCAACACACATCATATGTCCTGCTAATAAAGCCATCTGAATTTAATTGAGAGAGAAAGAGAGAGAGAGAGAGATTTAGAGGAGGGAGAGAGAACACTAATGGAAGAAAGAGACATGTAGAGAAAAACATAAAGAGAGAGTGATACAAGATATTTATTAGCCATTGGAACGCTTACTCCCCATTCCCTCCCGCAGTATAAATCTCCAAAACAATACTATAACAATAATATATATAATATAAATTAACAAAAAAGGACAGAAAAGTGACTAATAGTCAAGTCAAGTCAAGTCAAGTTTATTCTCACTTCACAGTATAAAATCTTATGTGCAATACCAGACGACAGACAACAGTTATACAAATAAGATAAAAATAGATAAAAATAGAATAAAAATAGAATAGAATAAAGTAAAAAAATAAAAATGCAATTTATAAAATTCAATATATCGGCACAGAAAAAGAGCAATGTAATAAAATATACATTGTTATATGCTATACGCCCTTGTTCAGCAGCCTGATGGCCTGACTGTGGAAGCTATCTCGGAGTCTATTTGTACGGCACTTGATACTGAGGTAACGCCTGCCTGACGGTAAAAGTGAATACAGTTCATGGCTGGGGTGGGCAATGTCTTTTATGATTTGTTTGGCCTTGGCCACGCACCGCTGGTTGTATATATCCAGGAGGGAGGGGAGCTCACCTCCAACGATATACTGGGCCGTCCGCACCACCCTCCCTGTAAGAACACTCTCGATGGTGCCGTTATAGAATGTTCTCAGGATGCGGGGGCCCATGCTGAATTTCCTCAGACGCCTGAGGAAATACAGGCGTTGTTGGGCCCTTTTCACCACGTGTGTGGTGTGTGTGGACCATGTGAGGTCCTCGGAGATGTGCACGCCGAGGACCTTGAAGCTGCTGACCCTCTCTACTGCAACACCGTCGATGGAAATAGGGCCGTGCTTTCCTCTCTGCTTCCTGAAGTCCACGATCAGCTCCTTGGTCTTCTTGACGTTGAGGGCGAGGCTGTTCTCCTGGCTCCACTGCTCCAGCGATCTGACCTCCTCCCTGTAGGCTGTCTCGTCGTCGCCTGTGATCAGGCCCATCACTGTCGTGTCGTCAGCAAACTTGATGATGACGTTGGAGCTGTGCATAGCCATGCAGTCGTGGGTGTAGAGGGAGTAGAGGAGAGGGCTCAGCACGCATCCCTTTGGGGCTCCCGTGTTGAGGGTCAGTGGCTCTGAGGTGGTGCTGTCCATCCTCACCCCTGGCGACGGTCGGACAGGAGGTCCAGTATCCAGCTGCACGTAGATGGGGGCACGCCTAATATATGGTATGAACATGTGTTGAATTGTGCAAAATAAAAATGCATTTAAAGTGCCAGTAGTGCAGCAGCATCATGAATACAGTGCAGTACAGTGCAGTACAGTGCAGTACAGTGCAGTAGCTGTAATGAGTCCAGAAAGTATGTAAGTGTAATGTTAATGTTATGATAGTGGCAGCACTCCTAGCAGTTCAGTAGGCGCACTGCCTGTGGATAACAACTATCCTTAAACCTTGTAAGGATGCTGCGCAACTGGCGACCGGACAGTAGGGGGGAAAATAGATTGTTCCCAGGGTGGTTGCAGTCCTTAATGATGGACATGCCCTTCTGGAAACACATGCATCTATAGTTTAAACTTTAAGATACATTGTCGACCTGTCTATATGCTAATAAAGTGGCGTTCCTGGGCTCCTCCGGGTGACAAAGACACAGGTGGTTAACTTGTGCACCTGTTTATTGTTTGAGGCTAGACAATGCTTAAGCAAGCAGAGCAGGTGGTACAGTGTTGACATGACATGCTCTCCCCCTGAGTGTGTGTTTGGCAGGAACCTGTTGGCCTTGATTGGGCCAACGCACAGGTGTCCAGCCTCACCCCGCTGCTCTAATTAGGGGGCCAGGTAACCTGGGGGCACTGCTTTAAACCAGCCCCCAACCGCCCACACTCCACGACACTATAATATATATACTGTTACGGCTGGTGGTGATATTGGGTTGGGGGGGGGAATAATAGTCACTAACAAATTATAGGCCTACCCATCAATATTTTACGCTGCAGCAACAGCAGTAACACATCTGAATGTGTTACTGTATCTGAATTATGTATACATAAATGTGAAGTTCATACTCAGTTTGGTGATGATAAAGGAGTGGCAAACAGAAACAAATCTTAGCTCAGCTTGTAAATCATTCTCATGTCATCACAGACAGCTGCCTGTGTCTCCCATTTAGGCTGAGACAGGACACTGCACTCAAGCAATATTTGAAGTTACAGCAATATAGCATGTGCTCTAAAACAACATTATAGAGGCCTGAAACCAAAAAACTCTCTCCCCCTCTCCCTCTCCCTCTCCCTCTCCCTCTCCCTCTCCCTCTCCCTCACTCACACACCAACACTATTTTACTATTTGTTTTACACATTAGCACATGCCTTTTTTAACTAAATACAAAATATGCAAAAATTATAGGATAAGCGATATAACAAAATGCTCTATCAGCCAATAATGTCAGATTAGAGTCCACCCCCAGAACTTGAATCCATTCAAGCTATGCACCGAATAAAACAATTTGGCAACCACAGCAAAAATAATGTTGAGGCAATATATAGACATAAAAGCTTAAGAAAATGTGTGCAATGATCCTTTAAGAGAACAATTATAGACTTATGTTGGGCCTACCTTATTTGAAGAAGGCTCACATCGACAACCTTTCTGGGCTGCAAACAGGTTAATCACCATGTCATTGAAGTTCTGTGATTTTTGGATGAAGTCCCGCCCATAGACAGCATAGCCAGTGCATAGTCTACTAGTACTCTGGATAATTTATTTTAATCCTCTAAAGTGTACTGAAACACCTCTTAGATTCTGCCAATGTCATGGGGGTTGTGATGGCTATTTGGGTTAATTTCAAAGTTAACAATTTAACCACGTAACACAAAATGTATGATTCTGTCGTCTGTCCTTCTGCGTTATTTGAACATTGTTTGGACGATGTGTCCCCAATCCACTATCCACTGTCCACTTCCAATTTGTCCTTCAAAGTCATCGAAGAAAATAGATGTTTTATTAAATAATCCACCTCGTTCATGGTCATGCTATTGCCCGCCGCCACCATCGCTAACTTCTCATATCAATGTAGGCACTGTAAGTCCGCTGCGCTGTCATCGGTCAAAAGTCAGAGGCCTGGGCTGAATGAAATGAGCCCCAACAGTCAGCAAATCAAGGGGGCGTGTAATGACGCCTGTCAATCACTTAACACAAAGATGATTAAACGCTGAAGCTGCTGTGTTTGGGCTGTAACAAATAAGCCCATTTAGATATAACCTGTTTTTCTTGTGACTATTTTGTGCTGTTACTGCAAAACTGTTTTTTTAAACAATAATATCTCATCTATATTGTAAAAGATAGGGAGGGCTTAGCCCTGCTAGCCCATTGATACCAGCCATCACTGTAGATATAAGATATAGTATATATGTATATATATATATAGTCTATAGATTAGGTTACACACACACACACACACACACACACACACACACACACACACACACACACACACACACACTCACACACATACTCAGCCGCACGCACGGAGGCACTCATGCACGCACGCACACACATACAAAGACACACAAACATCCATGGTGTGCATGCATACACACACTCACTCACTCACTCACTAACGAACACAATCACACAAAGAGGCCTCCTGAAGTCGGCAGTGTGAGTTAATATTTGCAAAGAAAATGTAAAAGAACAAGAGATCCAGGCATTGCCCCTGGCAGGCAATCATCCCTACGCATCCCTATGTCCGCCCACACTTTCTTTTTTTGTAGTGGCTCGTTATTGAACAAATAATACAGCTAAAGCAGCCGTGTCTCGGCAAAAGGCTCAGCACACACAGACTGCTGTTAAACTGCTGGCTTTACACACACCGGGTGACACTCCCCCAATCATTTAGAGACACTAAAATCCAAGGAAGCAAAAGATGAGTGTTTTGTGGCAGTGGGTGACACACCAGCATGCACAACATGCAGAAGTGAAGTTCAGCTGCCACACATAGGACACATGGATGTTTTTTTTACCAAGTGCATTATATTATACCCAGGACTAAACTTCTTCTTCTTATCGTGTCCACAAGACAGTCAGTTACAAGGCTTGGCTAGATGTGGTTCAGCCACAGCTGAACACAATGCGGCTTGCTTGCAGCTTTCAGCGTAGCTTGTAGCGTAGCTTGTGGCTTGTTTTGTAGCTTGTAACTGTTGCTTGTAGTGGTGATAGGATTAGCAGTATCTAGTTGATCTTGTCGATCTCGTCAATACTCCCAGGGCCGCGACGTGGACGCTCCTTTCATGACCCCAGGACTAAACTGTAGTCACGTGAGATACAGGCCAGAAAACACATGTGCATGCACACATACACAAACACACACGCACAAATGCACACACACATATACGCGTGTGCACGCACACACACATGCGCACACACACACGCGCACACAGAGTATTACGAATGACCCTTGACCCTGAGTTTCCTAGAGGCATCTGTCGTATTCATCTGTTGTATATCCTGTGCACACACTTGTCCTTAGATGCGGAAAGTGCAGCAGCGAATGCAAGCCTGGAGCATTCCAGAACATGAACACATTACTAATGATACATAATGTGTATAATACACTTATAAACGTAGGATTTATTTGCGGCACGGCACAGGAGTAACTAATAAAAACAAAAACAAAACATAAATTAATCGACGCCACTGGCGGTAGTAAACAAGGTCATGCAAACACGACAAACTATATCGGCTTTGCAGCAGAATATTAAGAACAACTGCGAACACAAAAATCTCAGCTATTTGAAGATTGGCAAATACTGTTAAACTATTTTCCATCCAGAACTGACATCAAAAACAAAAGATTTCTTAAAATCAATGATTGTGACTTCATTTACGAATGTTTCTTTTGATGTACCACTTGATGATTGATGATTGATGATTTCAAAAACATATCTTCTGATCTGCTAGACTTGATTCCCTAATGACGTGCTAGGTACTCCGCACTTAATAGGATGAATCGCTATGGGTGATGATGTCGCCTTCCCTTTAATGTACTTGCAAACTCCCTCTTCATCGTCTGGAAGAAAAACGTCTTCTGACATAGTTGATACTTGTTTCACGCCGCTGCGCTGATAAAATCTTATAAGGTGATGGAAACGTGAATCCCTAATCAGACGGGACATGAGAAGACGTCAGATGTCGGGCGATACAGCTAATCCCGCTTTCCTGTCGACTGCATGGCACCGATCGAGTTCACCTCAGCTGGGAGTTGAAAGGGCCTACCGTTCCTCACCATCAGCATCCTTTCAAACCTCGCGGTGGCGGGGCCTTCGGCTCCTGCTCCACCTTGAGTACAGTCTGTTTGAATGTGTAGTCGTTTTGCAGGCTTCTTCATCGTTTTTAGATAAATGTTCATTTGTGATCAGGAAGGGGATTGGCTTCTTTGCAAGGATGCCTGCAGCCACATTCAAACCAGGGGCAGAATCAGTACCTACCAGAAAAATAACCACTACCTACCAGAAGCAGAACCAGTTCCAGTACCCACGGCAGAACCAGTACCTACCAGGAGAAAAACCAGTACCTAGCAGGAGCAAAACCAGTACCTACCAGAAGCTGAAACACTACCTACCAGGAGGAGGTAGCAAGGTAACATGGCCTTCAAACGGCATTGAAGTTCAGGAAAAACTGATTTTAAGGGTCCTTCAGATGAGCCAGACTGTGATTACTATTATTACTATTATAATTTTTATTATAATTTTATATTATAAGTATTACTATCACTTCATTGAGAACTTCATTGACAGTTCTCAATTTTCTTCAATCATCATGGCCGAGTCGTTATTATATTTTGCGCATTGTTTCTGTGTGTGTTTCTGTGTGTGTGTGTGTGTGTGTGTGTGTGTGTGTGTGTGTGTGTGTGTGTGTGTGTGTGTGCCTCACCTTGCTGTCCACAATGAGGTTCCGGATGCAGCCGCTGAAGTGTTTGTGCTGCAGCTGAGGATACATGTATGGAACCTCTTCGTTCACCCCCCCCAGCTGGAGCACCTGGCTCATGTTCAGGTGTCTGTGCACACACACACACACACACACACACACACACACACACACACACACACACACACATGCACACACACAAGCACAGACGCACACACATACACACAAACACAACCACACATCATTAAAATAAGTTCAGTTTGTGTGAGTGAGTGAGTGAGTGACTGAGTGACTGAGTGACTGAGTGACTGAGTGACTGAGTGACTGAGTGAGTGACTGAGTAAGCGAGCGAGCATGTGTGCGTGCGTGTGTGCGTGTGTTTCAGACCACACACCTGTCTGTGTTCGGAGTAACACCTGTCACCTCACAGGGCGAATGGTCGTCGGTGGTCAGCCAACTGCCAAGCCCCTCCATCTCCATCACCGTCGCTCCTGCACACCGGTCCAGGGTGAACCTCACCTGTTGAAAGACACCACACCACACCACACACACTGAAGATACTTTTGTGTGAAAACACAATTGTGACATACAGTTGCATACTTGCCATTGACAGACTGTGTGTGTGTCGGTGTGTGTATGTGTGTGTGTGCGTGAGTGAATGTGTGTGTGTTTGCGAGAGTATGTGTGCATGTGTGTGTTTGTGTGTGTGTGTGTGTGTGTGTGTGTGTGTGTGTGTGTGTGTGTTGGTGTGTCGGTGTGTGTGTGTGTATGTGTGTGTGTGTGTGTGGTAAGTGCATGTTTTTGTTTTTGGCCCTCCTCAACTCCAAGTCTCCTCATTAGAGCTATATTACCCCAACTTTGCTATTTGTCCACATCTGCTGTTGCACGATGCACTCGTAGTCATTCAAATGGTGCGTCTTCTACATGCGATGACTCTGGGAATCCAATTACAGTAATAACATCTTCCATGAGCTCTGTTTCAAAGTGTAATCTGTATTCCAATTTAAGACTACCGCTGTTTTTTGTAGATCTACTGGTTGCACCACTTTGAATACTATTACATTAATACATTTCCGCCACTGTGTGACAACAGTCCTGTGTATGTGCATTAGAGGCACACCCCGACATAAATACCTGATTCAGAACTATAAGGAATACACATTCTAAGTCATCACCAGCAGCATATAAAAAATGGAAATTAAGCATTCTTCTTTTGGGCCTCTGATAAGTTGTTACACTTGGAGGGAAATGCCTTCTCACATAGTGATTGTAACTTTGCTTATGGGAGGAGTAGTTGCTGGCCTACGTGCTAGTGATCATTGAATCTCTCAACATTTGGAACTCGCAACTCCACCAGCCAGTGCAGCAGCCCAAGGCCCCATGCTCCAGGTAGGAGGTGGGGGGGAAGATGCCTCGTCGCTCAGGTTGAGGGTAGCCTTACCGGGGGCTGTTCGTGGGCCCTTGCAGGAACTACCACCATGGCCTAGCTGTCCAGTCTCCCTGCCCATCCAGACAACCCAGCAACGGCCAGTCCAGAGAGAACCACCGCCAGTCAAGACAGCAGCCCTGGCCTCCAGTCTCCAGGAAGGAGAGGGAGGGTGGGTTGGTGGGTCACCCTGGGGTGGTGTACAGACAATGGGATTGGGGGTTTTGTTTGTTTTTTTACTTTTAAACCATGTAGGCCATGTAGGTTTCAGGTGTATTTTTGGATGGGAGGGGGGGGGGGGAGCAGGTCTCGGCTTGGGATTTTCCCCAGCCTCAATTTGATATTGAGGCTGTGGAGTGTGTGTGGTAGCTGAGTGGTTTCTGGTTTAAGCAGCCTCACCTAGCCTGAGTTGGACTAATTGGCTGGTGAGACTGCACAGCTGTGGGTCGTTGTTTATCAAGGCTCACAGGTTAAAACAGCCACCACCACACACACTCCAGGAGAGAGCTCTAGCATGTACCATTTTCTTTGTTCACAACTCTTTAAACTCTTGCAATAAACCGGATTCCTCATCAACCTGTCCTTGTCTTCAGGAGGAGCCCGCAAGTAGCCAGTTTAATGGCTGGTGGAAGTGTTGTCTGCTACAATGACTTAATTGATGACGTGTTTTGTCTTGGGCTATCATCCATGTGTTGCAGTCTCACAAATCAGAATTCAGATGATTAACATCTATAGTCGGATGAAAGACAAGCTTAAATCTGGATGAACTGGGTTACATCTTTACTGGAAGCAACCTGACCGGCGGAACCACAACAAACGTTATATGACCATAAACCTCAGATCCAGAAGAGGGCTGATAACTAAAACTATAGCATTGTCTTCCTATTGGCAATATTTCTCCTTTGCCAACAGAGAACACAAACTTGAACACAGCACTGGTAAACTAATATTTTACCGTAGCAGGTGAAAAAACAAGCTACAATTGTCTGGACACCAACATCAAATGGCAAAGCGAAAAAAATGACCAGTGCACTAGACTGGCCACTGTAATGAGTTTATCTTCGGTGGAATATATCCACAGCAAAACAGGAAAAACTGCGTGACTTCCCCTCACACATTTTAGGTTTTTGGCCCAGGTGCTGTGCATTACATTTAATTGTGGGTAATCATTGTTTGCGGGGGATGCTTCACATGCAGCAAAGCAACAGGCCACGACTTTGTTTAACGTCTGTGTCTGACTATTGTTTCATCCGGCAGTACTACGCAGTGTGTGTGTGTGTGTGTTCATTTAGTTCATTTTGTGGTGATGCTCTCTCTTCCTGGCGGCGCCCCATGAAGGACAACACAACAGTCCTTTGTAGCCGCGTTGTGTCCCCTTCCTCACAGGCCGTGCACATGGCGCCCCGCACACATATTTGCACGTTTAAACATGAATCATAGAATCACGCATTTGGGCAAATGTCCCGGCTGACAACAACGCTTTCAATTAAACTGTCACATGTCCCATGTGAATGAACAATGCATCAACCTTTATAAACATATGTTCAGTCAAAACAACGATACAACTTCTTTGAAAATCCATCCAAACATCGCATGCACTCTAGTCCTCAACACCAGAGCACGCCAAGGCTGCTGCCTCAGATACAAGATACAAGATACAAGATTTTTAATTGCCATTTGTAACAAGTACATAGGAACTTCTCACCCCACAAACATACACGAGGAGCCTACGCTCTGAAAAGGCAAACCTCCTCCTTCCCCCGAGGACCAAACTGAAAACCATGGGAAACCAGCTGAGGACACCACAGACTGTGGATGTTTTAAAAAAAGGCCTAAACACACATATTTTTAGAATAGCCTTTCACTAGATTAAAAAAAAAACACTGGTTGCCATGCCGGCGTAAACGTTGCTGCTTTTATTCTGTTGTTTTATTTAAACCATTTTTTACTCTGTAGCACTTTGAGTTTTGTCTACGCAAATTAAAAGTGCGTTTATAAATATAATTTATTATTATTATTATTGCTTTCGTTTCTTGGGGCAGCTGATTTTTGACGACCTGGTGTGGACCCGCAACACGGAGGTCATGCTGAAGAAGGCACACCAGCGCCTCTATGCCCTGCGGTGCCTCAGAAAAAGCAGAATAAGCGGTGGTTAGTGAACTTTTACTGTGGCACTGTATAGCCACTGTGTGGTACAGCAACACCACTGCACAGGACAAGAAAGCCATCCAGAATTTTGTGAGAACAGCAGAAAATATCATCTGGTGTGCACTTCCATGCATTGAGGAGATCTTTAGGTCCAGGTGTCCGAAGAAAGCCATCTCCATCACTTAGGACCGCAACCACCCTGAGCACCATCTCTTCTCCCCCCTACCATTCGGTTGCCTGTTACTCAGCATTAATACAAAGACTACCAGGTTCAAGGATCATTTTTGCTAGTGCTGCCACGATCATCCACTTTGCTGGACTTTCTGGACTCATCAAAGTCACTGCACTGTTTTTATGATGCTGCTGCACTACTGGCACTTTAAATGCTTTTAAATCTTTTTGCACAATTCAACACATGGACTTATCATACATCAGTAACTTTGGGGTTTTTGTTGTGTTCATTTTTATTGTCATTATTTTTATGGTATTGTTTTTGAGATGAATACTGCGGGAGGGAATGGGGAGTAAGCATTCCAATGTACTTGTTGCAAATGGCCAATTAATAACTTGTATCTTGTATCTTGTATCTTGTGTGTGTGTGAAAGACTTGTGATTAGCCAAGCCTCCCACCTTGCTGTTGCTGTGGACGTCCAAACAATGTCACCTCCGGTCCGCCACATTCACGTTGCCTGGCAACTGGAGCAACAATGTGCCAGAGCCATGGTTGATCTTCAGGGTGGATGTGCCATCTATCAACTCTGGACATGGAGACAGAGAGAGAGAGAGAGAGAGAGAGAGAGAGAGAGAGAGAGAGAGAGAGAGAGAGAGAGAGAGAGAGAGAGAGAGAAAGAGAGAGAGAGAAAGAGACAGCGAAAGAGACAGCGAGAGAGACAGCGAGAGAGACAGCGAGAGAGACATCATTTTTAGACTGAGGGCAGGGGAGAATGCAATGTACTGTGGCACCTTTCCTTTCCACCAGTCCAATTACTAACTTTGGACTGGTTCTCTTAATTAGGATCACTGCATCAAGCCTGGTACAATGCTATTGCTATTTCCCTTTCCTTTTCTCCGAACAACAAACAAGAGGAAGTGATTATTATTACATTTTCTGACTAATTTAAATGGGAAATTAAAAGCTAATGAAGTGGTTAAGATCGCTTGCAATGCATTCTGGGAGAGACGTCTTCTGAAACTGACAACAATTCATCATCGACGGCAGCATGCAAGCTGAGCCTCCACTAATCTACAAACCATTGTTAGATCAGATCCACTCCGTAACGCATCAGCTTATATACCCACCTGTTTAGGATTTTACTTTTATCTTTCCAATCGCAATTTCCAGTCGGTACGGTCCAGAGTGTGTTAGGACCCAACGAGACCGGCGAGCCAAATGTGCCAGAGAACCCAGAAGAAGAGACAGGACACCCAAAACAACGGATAATTGCTTTACTGAAAAAATCCAATAAACACAAAAACAACAGGGTAGGATTGGATAGGGGGGGGGGGACGAGACGGAGCTGGAGATAACTCGAGCAGGAGGGATCCATATGGTTCTCAGTGAACTCGCCCCTTACGACGGTCTTCGGCAGTAGGTCCTCATGGATATCGCCCCCGACGTCGGTCTTCGTCAGATGGTTCCCAACGGTCAAGCCCCGACGTCGGTCTTCGACAGCCTTAAGTAGGGTAAATCCCAGATGTTCATTAGCCTCAGCCAGCCCGATTACTATGGGCAACACCTGGGATCGATTAAAGCGTGGGGGCACAACAGAGTGTGTCTGGTAGCGGCTGTTTTTACCTGTGGGCTTTGATCAACAACGACCCACAGGTGGGCAGCCTCACCAGCCAATCAGTCCAATTCAGGCTAGGTGAGGATGATTAAACCAGCCAACAACCACACACAACCTTTTTGGGATGCGATATACAGTATATATCGTCGTTACGGAGACTCGGAAGAACATGAAACTACCACAGGGGAGGATGTTCTCCTGCTGCTTGCAAGGATACCTTTTCTATAGCAGATAGATGAACAACACTCAAATTTCAAAGATGCAAAATAAACATTTGTATTCATATATTAATGCGTACGTGAACGGCCTGTTGTGATACTTGTTTTTACTTTTAAGCTAAAACCGTTGATGTGAATGAGCATAATAATGAGCAATGTTGTATGTATCGTCGTACTATAAGGCTCCGAGAAGCTAAACCCAACTCTCTCTCAGACGCAGGCCATCCAGAACAAAGCACTCCTCAGACAGACCTCCACACATCGTCACACACCACAGCGTTAGCGTACCGCTTTGCCATTGGAGACTCTTTGTTGTGATGGCGACGTGCCTCCGAAAAGACACTTTGATGCCACATGTTGACAAACTGGTTAGATGGAGACTGGCGAAAAACATAGGATTTGACTCCTGTTTCTCTAAATGACTTGTCTTAATTTATTAACAGTGACATAATTAAATATATTACTATGTTGAAAATCATATAAGACATAGAGCCACGTTTAAATATATATACATTTTTTTTTTATTGGGTTCACTACCACTACCGCCATTTTCTGACAGGATTGACATTTATAGACAGCTGAAAAAACAAGAAAGAGATGTAAACCATAAGGCATCATAGTAGCAAACAAATGGCTTGTGCCCTTGAACCCCTCCTCTGTAAAGTTCTACCTTGGGAGAGTACAGCAAGTTGAGAGGTTTCGTTCCAAACCGCAGCCTTAACTTTAGTCTTTTTGTGCTGTATTTGTACTTTAAGGGTTAGGGTTATCTATGCCTCATTTGCGACAACCACAAAAAGCCTTTTTGGGGTAATAGGCAGAGACTTTTACCCATGAATGCATGCATTTGATTACAAGATTAGAGATTTTCTCTCTCTCAGTCTTGCTCCCTTCTCTCGTCTGTATGTCTGACATTGTCTATCTCTCTCTATGTCTAGGTCTATGTCTCTCTCTCTCTATGTCTATGTCTCTCTCTCTCTCTCTCTCTCATTATCTTGTTCTCCTTCGGTCTCCCTCTTGTTATTGTTTCTTCCCCCCAAATCCACCTTTCTCCCTCTCTCACCAAAGCAGGTTCCAGGGTGTGTGCTGCCGAGAGGAAGCAGGTAGGCCAGATTGACGTGACATTTTCAAGGTGTCGGGTCTCTGTGAGGGATGGCAACCGGGATGCCATGAAAAGATGAACAGAGCGGGAGTGGGAGAGAGGTTATGGTGATTGATGAGAGAGAAAGAGAGAGACACCCACATCCACAGAGGAGGAGAAAAAACACTGAGATGAGCAGCAGAGAACAATGCAAGGATATGTGAAGGACCACATCACTACAGAGACAATAGATGGAGAGTAGTATGCATGCATGTACCCACACACACACACACACACACACACACACACACACACACACACACACACACACACACACACACACACACACACACACACACACACACACACACACACACACACACACACACACACACACACACACACCACAGGAAGGATGCATACACCACACACATACATGCAAACATACACACAAATTCAAGCATACATGCACACACACACACACAACACACACACACACACACACACACAAACACACTCCAATATGCACACACACACACACACACACACACACACACACACACACACACACACACACACACACACACAGACCGAATAATCATTGATGCTCTGACAAGATTGTTGGCGAGTTGCTGCCAGCATGGAAACACTTTGGCCTGAATTACATTTGAAAACTCAACTCACACAAGGAGGACAGACAGAAAGAGTGAAAGAAGAGGGTGAGACAGGGAGCGGGAGTGAGAAGGCTGAGAGACAGACAAACAGACAGACTGTGTGGTGGAAATGTCTGTAAATGAGATACCCATCTGGAGTAGTCTGAGTATATTTGTATATTGTTTGTATATTGTTGCTTATCAGGTTGATACTAACTGTAACTACAGTACTTGCGGCAAAAGCCGCATTTTACTGTTCCAAAAATCAAAGCGCAGCATCTAACCCTAAAAAACTGTTTTCTAAAACTTTTTCCTCCCTCCTCCATCACACCCCCCCCCCCCCCCCTCCGCACAGCTCCTCCCTGCTCACCGATGATTTCACCAAATTTGTTTGACAAGAAGGTCAACGATATCTGATCCTCCTTCCCTGACCCTGTGTGCCTGGAGGACCCCTGGAGGACGGACGTCGCATGGGCACTAATACATGGGCACTAATAGAATGTTTAACATACAAACATGTCATGCCATGTGCACACATACAAATCAAAAATGGCATGAATGCACACAAAAAAAAGGGCAAATGCTAAATTCCTGCAAAACACACACACACACACACACACACACACACATACATACATACATACATACCTATCTAAATGCCCAAATTTGCCAAAATAATTACAAAATACACAAGAAGCATGTCTGTCAGCATGCTCCAACCTGCGGATGAAATGTGTTGAAGCTCCATGGACGGCGGCGAGAGTCATCGGAGCAGAGGTACGCTTCACAGACCATGGGCTTGGACTACGGAATGGCTTGCCGGAAATTGGCCCCCGAACAGAGAGAGAGAGTATGTGTATGTGTGTGTCTGTGTCTTTGTGTGTGTGTGTGTGTGTGTGTGTGTGTGTGTGTTGTGAGCGCCCACGCTCAAGGAGGCAAACAACAGCGGGTTTTTGAGGGTTAAACGAAGAATGTCCTTTTATTTCTTCGCATCACAACTGAAAACCAGCAGAACAACAGAACAGCATAACAGCATAGCATAGCAGCATATGGCGGGACCTCTCGGCCGCAAGGGGTCGGTCCTCTCACCCCCCTTCTCTCTTCTAGCAACCCTCTACCTGTGTGCTTTTAAGCACCTGATTTACTCAGGTGTTGATTGTTGTCAGCTGGGGGTTTCACTCCGGGATCTCGTTCGCCTTCCCCCGGGTCCTAAAGCCCTCCAAGTATCTCCCTCGGGAGATATACGCCTCCCACAACGTAACCAAAGGTAAGTCTCCTATACTTTGCCCTGGTGGGACCCCAAGGGTAGCTTGGGGTACCACAGTGTGTGTGTGTGTGTGTCTATGTATGTGTGTGTGTGTGTGTGTGTCTTTATGTTTGCGTGTTTCTTTCTATATGTGTGTGTGTGTGTGTCTTTTACCTGTGTGTGTGTGTGTGTGTGTGTGTGTGTGTGTCTTTGTGTGGGTGTGTGCCTTTGTGTGTGTGTGTGTGTGTCATTTTGTGTGTCTTTGTGTGTGTGTGTGCGCGCGTGTGTGGACATACATGCACCCCCACACGCAGAGAGGAGGGATGTTCTTGATGTAATTGAGTCAAATCTTATCTATGACTTAGTTTCCCCTTACCTTCTTCCTAATCTTCTCTCATGTCAGTCATCATGTCATATTCCTCCAAATGTCACCTCCAAAACGCCACATTTTAAATCCCCAAATAAATGAACTGCCATAAAAATAAAAATAAAACCACTTGGGACGGCGTTGATATATAAAAAATATTATATTTACAACAGAGCTCTTTAGAACAGAGCAATGCGACGGACGTCTTGTTTGTTACATGGGCACTAATAGAATGTTTAACATACAAACATGTCTGCAGGCTAAATAAACACATCACACACAGCTTGGGCCAATTCAACCGCTTTTCTCTTTGATATTCTGCAAGGGTATGGCAATCACACTGATTTTATTTGTCTTGTTAATTTGTCTATGAGACTAATATAAATGTTATGTGTACTGGCACGCATTGTTGATTGTTGAAATGACAACGTGACGACACAATGATGGGACCATTCAAACCAATAGCTGGAACTGCATGGGGTAAGGTAGCTGTGTTAACTGAATACCAGGGCGTGTGTCTGCCCCATCTTGGACACGAAGATGGGGCGGAGGTTATGTTTTCCCCCCTGTTTGTTTGTTTGTTTGTTTGTCTGTTAGCAAGATAACTGAAATAAGTGAAATAAGTGAAACAAGTACAAAACTTGGTGGTTAGAGAATTGATGGGCCGAGGAACACGTGCAGCACCTAGACAGGAGGGACACCTACGTCAGACTGCTGTTCATTGACTACAGCTCGGCGTTCAACACCATCGTTCACTCCAAGTTGGTCCTGAAAGTAAGGGACCTAGGTCTGGGCGCCCACATCTGTTACTGGATTATGGACTTCCTGACGGGCAGGCCTCAAGTGGTGAAGATTGGGAACAACATCTCATCCACTCTGGTCTTCAACACCGGAGCACCCCAAGGCTGCTGCCTCAGTCCCCGGCTGTACTCGCTGTACACACATGACTGTACTGCCACGCACAGTTATCAAGTTTGCAGACGACACCACAGTCATCGGCTTGATAAGTGAGGGCGATGAAATGGAGTACAGAGATGAGGTGATCCAGCTGACGCGATAGTGTGAGGACAACAGCCTCGCACTGAATGTCAGCAAGACCAAGAAGCTCATCGTGGAGCCACCGGGACACCCACTCCACCATCACGCAACACACTTGCTGAAGAAAAAACAATATAGGCCAGAGATGGCTAGTGAACTTCTACCGTGGCACCGACGAGAGCGTCCTGACGGGTGGCGTCACTGTGTGGTACGGCAACACCACTGCATGGGACAAGAAAGCCATCCAGGGGGTCGTGAGGATGGCAGAGAAGATCTTCGGGTGTGCACTTCCATGCATTGAGGAGATCTTTAGGACCAGATGTCAGAAGAAGGCCATGTCCAACATATACGACTGCAACCACCCTGGGCACCATCTCTTCTCCCCCCTACCGTCTGGTCGCCGGTTGCACAGCATCCGTACAAGTTCTAGCAGGTTTAAGGATATTTTTTATCCACAGGCAGTGTGCCTACTGAACTGCTAGGAGTGCTGCCACTTTCACTTTCATAACAAAGTCATTATCATTACACTTACATACTTTGCTGGACTTCACAGTTCAGACTTCACATCACAGATACTGCACTGTACTGCACTGTATTCATGATGCTGCTGCATTACTGGCACTTTAAATGCTTTTGAAACATTTTTGTAAAAACTAAATTTAAAAAACACATACATACAACACGTACATATCATTTAAGTCACTTTGCTGCCCTTTTTTTGTTTTATTTTATTGTATATATCCATTTCATTTTTATGGTGTTGTTTTTAAGATTTATACTGCGGGAGGGAATGGGGAGTAAGCATTCTTATGTACTTGTTACAAATGGCAAATAAATATATTTTATCTTGTATCTTGTTACCATTTTGGCACAGATCTGGAACCGAATGTGGATCAAGGGGACTTGTTAGCGTGGCGGAGGTATGTGCCCTCTAGATCAAAGTGTATTCATGTGAAAAACGAGTGTCTCAACAGGTTATCGCTGTCTACTCCTTTCTCTTTTTTAGAGCACATGCACTCAACACTACGCAACACACGTTTAAACACTGTGTGTGACGTCAAATCCACATGGATTTCTGGGCTTCCTGGGGCCATGAGCAATGCACCCCCCATGTGTGTGAAGTGGAGCAGACATTCGCAATAGCCATCAACCCACTACAGCATGCTTTCTCTTGAAATGATGCTGTAAAGTTTGGGTTCAGAACCACATTGTTTGCCATCAACTGCAATAAGTGTCAACTTATTTTTACCCTCATAGATATGTCACCAGTAATGTTATGTTATGTTATGTTTGTCACGGTTTTCATTCCTGCCTCCCCGCGTCCACAGCACTCGCCCAGGTAGCCACGCCCCCTTATTATGTTCCACATTCCTGTCTGCTTGTTTCCACAGCACTCGCCCGGATTGCCACGACCCCTTATATCATTCCATATTCCTTTCTCCTTGCTCCCACTACACACTACCAGATAGCCACTCCCCCCTTGTTAATTCTCACCCGCAGCTGCAGCGCATCACAATTGACTTCCCCCTCATGTTTTCCCACCTATGTGATTGTCTGCCACGCACCTGATTGTTTCCACCTGTTCCCTGTTACCTTGTGTTTAACTAGTCTGCGTCTTCCTTTGTTCTGGGCCAGTTCGTCTTGTTTCATGCCAGAGAACCAGCACCATGTTTCATGCCAGAGAACCAGCACCTTGTTTCATGCCAGAGAACCAGCACCTTGTTTCATGCCAGAGAACCAGCACCATGTTTCATGCCAGAGAACCAGCACCATGTTTCATGCCAGAGAACCAGAACCATGTTTCATGCCAGAGAACCAGCACCATGTTTCATGCCAGAGAACCAGCACTTTGTTTCCACGTCTTGCCACGCCATTGTCAGGTTTTTGTTATTTCTTAATACTAGGATGGGTTAAATGTAGAGAATCCTTTCGCTGTACTGTACTGCTGTACACTGACAAATTTGAATAATTATTATTATTGTTATTAGTGACAGAGCCAACGGAGGTGACATCTGGCCACTTTAAATGGAGATCGTAGACCTGTGACCTGTAGACCTGTAGCTGTGACCTGTAGACCTGTAGCTCCCAGCAGATGTCCAGCTGGAGGTGTGTCCAAGGCTTGTCTGGCCAGTTCGATGGTTTTGCCACTCATACTGCCACGAGGCAGGCTGTGCAGTCCCTTACCTCAATGTCCCAAACAAGGTCCCGACATCTCTGCTTCACTCTTACAATGCCTAGATGGCCCGCGTCGGCCATGGCCAGGATGCGGGCCTGTAGAAAACTGGGCACAACGGTTTTGAGTCCACGAGTTACGCAGACCTCGCCCCAGCACAATAGTTCCTCTCTCACCCGGTAGAAAGGTGGCTCTGCTCTGAGAATAGCTAGAGGTCCTGAAGGGAGACTGTAGTCTGGAGTGGGGTATGGAGCATTTGGACGAGGTTGGGCTCTGTGGCATCCGGAGCAGGGTCGGGCGAGAGACCAGAAGTGGCACGGGAGAGAAGGTCCACCACAACATTCTCGCGACCCGGGATAAACTGTGGGGTGAAGTTGTATTGCTGGAGCCTCTCTGAACAGTGGTGGATCCTCAGCGGCCTGTGCCCTGTGCCCGATGTCTCAAGAAGGGCTGTGAGAGCCTGGTGGTAAGTACTCACTGTGAACGGTCGGCCATAGATTAGATTAGATTAGATTAGATAAGACTAGATTAGATTTGATTCAAATTTATTCTCACTGTACAGCACAATGACAGTACAGCGAAAATAATTTTGCATCTAACCAGAGTGCAAATGTTGCAGTAAAGTGCATGGTAATATAATATAATTTACAGTTTAAATGTACAGGTTAAAAGACAGTCTAGGTATAAATGTGATATGAGCATAATAATATGTATATGTATATAGAGGTAAGTGATCATTTAACAGGTAGTGATCAGGGGTATGCAGTTATTGAAAGCAGGATACAAATATATAGATGTAAATGTATATACAAGTGAGCATATATAAATGTATGGCAAGTATAAATGTATATGTATATACAGGAGTAGGAGCAGTTCTATCAACA
Organism: Muraenolepis orangiensis; assembly: GCA_027704905.1. Classification (NCBI taxonomy): domain Eukaryota; kingdom Metazoa; phylum Chordata; class Actinopteri; order Gadiformes; family Muraenolepididae; genus Muraenolepis; species Muraenolepis orangiensis. The sequence goes on along the minus strand of CM051000.1, from coordinate 37,425,793 downwards.
GATTTAAATATATTTTGCAGGTACAGTAAACAGGTATCTAGTATATAGTATATATAATATATGTAATAACTATAGAGAGGTAGGTAGTTTACATACATTGTTTTTAGTTCGTTTCTTTTGTTTTTTCTTTTTTTACAGTTAGTCAGAGACATTGACATCCAGGAGTGTAAAGCCCAGGCCTGAGAATAAATCCAGGCCCAAAAGGTCGGGTCCATGGCGTGACACTTGGAAAGTGAATGAGGGAAGAGCCTTGGGGCCATAGCGTACGGTGATACTGAGGGTGCCCATCAGCTCGATTCTAGAGTTGCCATAGCCACGTAACACTGCAGATTGTGTCTCACATGGGGAAAAAAATGATGTTTGAATAAAAACGGTTCAATAGACAGGGACACTGGGCACTGTGTCTGTGTCTAGTGGCACGCTCACACCATCCAACTCTACTGTGCAGGTCTTGAACATAACGGGTGTGGCCCTCACAGAATGGATAGAGTGAATGGCGGTGCATGAGGTGTGCTGAGATGACAGTGGCCTTTGGGAAGTAGCTGGGGCAGAGCAGCAGACCCTAGGGAAACGGTTGTAAACGGTGTCCTATAGCACTGGCATATCTGTCCCCTGGCAGGATAGTTCTAGGCCCTGGTAGCGTGTGATAAGGAGCCGCAATTATCACAGCTCTGGGGTGTGGTTGTGCGCTGGCTCCCCACTAGGTGGACGCCAGTGTCCTCATGAAGAGAGACTGGGCTTGGTGACTGTGAAGATGTGTTACTTGCTGTGCTGCGAGGGGGCGTGGCCAGCTAGCTGTAATGAGAATCCCGCAGCCGACACAATGTCCACAGCCTTGGTGAGGGTGAGGGTGAGGGTAAGATCATCAGGGGCCGTTATCAGTCTTTCTCTTACTTTGGGGTCGTTTGTATGCTCTGCTAGCTGATCTCTAATCATTTCGTCCTGTAGTGCGCAGAATTTGCATACACCAAACCCTGCAAATCGGCAATGTTTTGGTGATTGGACTCACCCTCTCTGTTTGCGCTGGCAAAACAAAATCCTTTGTAGAATCACGTTTTGCGGGGCAGCAAAATGTCCAGACAGTAGCCTCACACAATCTGCGTAGGCAGCTACATCTCCAAGGCTCTTAATAATCTGCTGTCCCTCGATGCCGATACATTGTATCAGCATGGCTTGTTTACGTGCATCGCCCAGCGCGTCCACATTGAGGACTGTAATGTCGGTCTCAAATGCCTCATGCCAGCGAGTCCACGGAACGGGAGGCTCTCTGGGCAGTGAAAGGAAAAAAGACGGTTGTAGGAACGAAAACTCCATGCTCGTCGCCAATGTTATATACTAAATATAACCATACTCAGACACCGAGTTAAAACGTGCGACTGTCTTTACTGAAGGCTTAGTCAGAACAGATTTATAGCAACACTGTTGCAACACAGGTGCGGGAGAAAGAGAGACTACAAGAGAACTGTCAGTCTGCGAGATTAAAGCAATAAATATTAGGTACAAGACATTTTAGTTTTTTGCCTCCTCTTTAATTCCTGCCAGCCTCTGTGATTGCAACCTGCTTTATTCTGTTAAAAGGTCGCAATCTCACTAGAAGAATCAAGGTATGAGACCAAGATACAAGATACAAGATACATGATTTTTACTGGCCATTTGTAACAAGTACATAGGAATGCTTCCTCCCCATTTCCTCCCGCAGTATAAATCTCAAAAACAACACCATCTGTTTTCCTCACCACAAGAAGCCGAGGGATTCCACCGTGATATCAATGTCACATAATCCATAGTCGGTCAGGTTTGAATTATTTGCCTTATATGTGAATGGGGTGAGTTTGTTTACTTACATACATACTTAGCATCCCAAACTCTTATGTTGCCAGACTAGACTACGTTTGACTCTGCGACAGCGAACAGTAAGAATAACACATTGCAGAACAAGGGCATAAATGGTTATCAGGCTGACAGTGTTACATGTTGCTTCTGATTATATGGTTGTATTTGATTGTCATTTTGTCAGTTTGACCCAAACAGACCTCAAACTAGCATTACTTCGCCTGCTCGTGACCGCTGTTTTGCAGAGCCATACGTTTTCTCTGGGATACACTTTTTTCTTTATTACATTTATATATATTTGTTTATTGTACTGGGCATTGTTGGTGGGCATTTGCTATCTGCTAGACAAGGTTTTACTTACTATGGGATTGTCTTGTCGTTTGGGAACTAGGCTGTTGGTTTCTGGGCTTAGGGGGGTTCTTTTTTTTGGGGTATGTTTGTTTTTTGTTGTTTTTTCTTTTATCTTTAGTTTGCTATGGTCAATAACCTCACATATAGTACACACGTCTCAGTATGGCACACTTAATGTGATTACATTTAACGTCAGAGGTCTAGGTCACCCAAATGAATGCAAAAAAGTTCTTACATTTTTGAAAAGGAGAAGAAAAGGCTGCTATCGCCTTCTTACAGGAAACTAATCTGTCCAATGAGGAGCACAAACAACTAAAGAGAGACTGGGTAGGACAGGTTTACTTTTCCAGTTTTACAAGCAATAAAAGGGGCAGCAATACAGCAATACTTATTCACAAAAGTCTTCCTTTTATATTTAAGGAGCAACACAGTGATTGTGAGGGTAGATATGTACAAATTTGTGGCATGCTTTATGGTCAGGAACTCTCACTGTTTAACATCTATATATATGTAATCTGGGATCCAGCCAAAGCTGTGATGAGAGGACAGTTGATCTCATATACATCTGCAAGGAAAAAGGCTGCTACCAAACAAACTGAACTTAGCACACAACTTCAAAAGGAGCTTGTCAATCTGGCGCAATCTCATAAACAATCACCTACAGATGAGATCTCATTCAAACTGAACACATAACAAAAACTTTTGTTCTTCACCAGACAGCACTATCATGAGTATGGAAATAAGCCTAGCAGACTCTTGGCTATCAGCTTAAAAAATAACATGCTGATCGTACAATCAAATGTATACGCAATGCAACATCAAATCGCTAAAATCTTAATTTCTTGACTTTTATACACAGCTGTACACACTCTCAGATTTAGATATACGCATGTTCTTAGAGAAGGTATCTTTGCCTTCAATTTATGAAGGTGATAGGGAACAGTTGAACTCTCCATTCACTTCAGAGGAGGTGTTGCAAGCAATTAAGTCACTTCCTTCAGGAAAAACCCTGTGCTTGGACAGATATTCTATAGAATTTTATAAAACCTTTTGGCCGAGAATGGGATCCTTCCTGAATCTATCAAGACAGCTGCCATATCATTGATACATAAAAAGGAAAAAGACATCGCAGAATGTTCTTCATTCCGTCCAATTTCATTGTTCCCAGTTGATTTTATGATAATATCAAAGTTGATTGCTCATAGATTGGAGGATTTATTGCCCCATCTTATTAGTCCTGATCAATCTGGCTTTGTAAAGGGTTGATATGCTTCAGATAACATTCGGAGGCTACTGAATGTAATTGAACATTCGGCTCTGTACGGGCAACCAGCGTTGGTATTATCGCTTGATGCAGAAAAAGCGTTTGATAGGGTCGAGTGGTCATATTTATTTTCTGTCTTGGATAAATTTAACTTTGGTGATAAATGTATAGGGTGGATCAAGTCTATGTACAGCAATCCACAAGGTCATATATGTGTAAACGGCACTCTCTCTGAAAAGTTTGGCCTGCATAGAGGTTGTCGGCAGGGATGTCCATTGTCCCACTTTCTATTTAATTTGGATATTGAACCCCTCGCAGAGGCCATTAGGGCCAGTAGAGAGATATCCGATATTGATATCGGAAAAAAAGAGAATAAAGTCTCATTGTATGCCGACGATGTTATCTTGTATCTAACTAATCCAGTGAGATCAATTCCATTTATTAACAAATATGGAAGGATATCAGGCTACAAAATTAACTTGTAAAAATCAAACTGTTAACTGAACTCATCAATCTCTAGTACACTTAGGAGCAATTCTCCATTCACCTGGGCACAGAGCGGCTTTAAGTATCTAGGGATTAACGTGACTTAAAGACTTATTCCATAAAAACTATGCCCCGCTGCTTCAGAAGGTCAAGGAAGAATTAGATCACTGGAATTTGCTTCCCATCTCACTTCTCGGACAAATTAACATAATTAAAATGAATGTATTGCCACGATTTAGCTATCTATTCCAGTTACTGCCCTGTTAATTGGATAAAGCATTCTTTAAATCCATAAACAAACTGATAAGTTCCTTTATTTGGAGGAAATCCTCACCCAGAATTGCTCTTAAAACTTTAACTAAACCAAAAGAGAAGGGTGGATTGGGACTCCCAGACTTTCAGCTTGTACTACTGGGCTGCCCAGACAAATGGTCTATTTGATTGGGTACAAATTCGAAGAACTGCTCATTGGACAGATATTGAAGAAGAACTTTGCTTTCCTACCCCTTTGACCTCTCTACCATTTATTAATAATATTAATGCATTATGAAAAATATCAAAAACCTTCACAACACCCTTCAGGCTTGGCGAGATGTGAAGAAATAATGTGGGTCTTTTGCCGAAATCTCTATGCTTGCTCCTCTGTCCTCAAATCCAGATTTGCCGCCCTCAATTGCAAAGTCACTGCTTGCGGGGTGGAAGGATTGCGGTATACACAACCTACAAAATATTTTTAATAAAGGCACTCTGAAATCTTTTTCAGAGTTAAGGTCAGAGTTTGGAATTCAAAAACAGGATTTCTACAAATACTTACAAATTCGTAATTTGATTACCACTCTGGTAAGGACAGGACAGTTATCCCTGGGGTTATCAAAAATTATCAAAAATTATGAAAACAAAAAAGGAAAACCATTTTGATTTACAGGGTCCTGTTAGATCATCATAGTTGTTCCATGGCCCAACTTAAGAGAGTCTGGCAAAAATATCTGGGACGTGATTTAAGTGATGACAAGTGGTTTACTATGTGTCAGCATGTCTTCACTTCATTGTCTTGTAATAAAATAATTGAACAGAACTACAAATTTACATTTACATTTACATTTACATTTACATTTAGGGCATTTGGCAGATGCTTTTATCCAAAGCGACTTACAAGGTGTTGAAGATTTGCTGAGATTTGTTGAAGCAGACAATAGTGTCACGAAGAGGGGGAGTGGGTTGGACCCCGAACGCAGACGCCGACAAGTGGAGAGTGATACGAACGGCTTTATTTCCAAATAAACAAGCACACACAAAACACAAGGGTGCATGGGGAGGACTACGTGAACGCAGAGTAAGTAACGACCTCACACTGGGGTAAAGGAAAGGCAACGTATATATAGGTGAGGTGATCAACAAATGACACGGGGGGAAATTGAGTCCAGGTGTGTGTGTGTGTGTGTGTGTGGCCAGCGCACGTGGCTAGACCACGCCCCCTGCCAACCAACGTAACCGTGACAGTACCCCCCCCTCAACGGGCGCCTCCTGGCGTCCAACCCGGCTTGAAGGGGTGTTCCCGGTGGCAGTTGAGGGAAAAAAACAGATCCCGACTGTAGCGGCGCGGGGGCCAACCCCGCCCCTCTGGACCGTCTGCGTCCCAGTCGATGATCCGGGGGGGTGGAGGAGATTTGGTGGGCGGGTGGGGCCCGGGAAGAGAGCCACCCCTTCTGCCCAGGTCGGTGGGAGTCCTCTCTGGAGGTCTCCTCCGGACCCTCCTCCAGGGGTCTCCTCTAAGGGTCCCCTTCGGGACCTCCTCTGGAGTCTCCTCAGGGGTCTGCTCTGAACCCCCTCTGTAGTCGACAGCCGGGGACCGCGTGACGTCGTCGGGCGGATACGGCGCGGCGTCAGCAGACGGGGGCTGCGTGACGTCAGCAGACGGAGGCTGCGTGACATCGTCGGGCGGGTACGGCGCGGCGTCAGCAGACGGGGGCTGCGTGACGTCGTCGGGCGGATCCGGCGCGGCGTCAGCAGACGGGGGCTGCGTGACGTCGTCGGGCGGATCCGGCGCGGCGTCAGCAGACGGGGGCTGCGTGACGTCGTCGGGCGGATCCGGCGCGGCGTCAGCAGACGGGGGCTGCGTGACGTCGTCAGGCGGGTACGGCACGGCGTCAGCAGACGGGGGCTGCGTGACGTCAGCAGACGGAGGCTGCGTGACATCGTCGGGCGGGTACGGCGCGGCGTCAGCAGACGGGGGCTGCGTGACGTCGTCGGGCGGATCCGGCGCGGCGTCAGCAGACGGGGGCTGCGTGACGTCGTCGGGCGGGTACGGCGCGGCGACAGCAGACGGGGGCTGCGTGACGTCGTCGGGCGGGATACGGCGCGGCGTCAGCAGACGGGGGCTGCGTGACGTCGTCGGGCGGATCCGGCGCGGCGTCAGCAGACGGGGGCTGCGTGACGTCGTCGGGCGGGTACGGCGCGGCGTCAGCAGACGGGGGCTGCGTGACGTCGTCGGGCGGGATACGGCGCGGCGTCAGCAGACGGGGGCTGCGTGACGTCGTCGGGCGGATCCGGCGCGGCGTCAGCAGACGGGGGCTGCGTGACGTCGTCGGGCGGGTACGGCGCGGCGTCAGCAGACGGGGGCTGCGTGACGTCGTCGGGCGGATCCGGCGCGGCGTCAGCAGACGGGGGCTGCGTGACGTCGTCGGGCGGGTCCGGCGCGGCGTCAGCAGACGGGGGCTGCGTGACGTCGTCGGGCGGATCCGGCGCGGCGTCAGCAGACGGGGGTTGCGTGACATCGTCAGGCGGGTACGGCGCGGCGTCAGCAGACGGGGGCCGCTTGACGTCATCAGGCGGGTACGGCGCGGCGTCAGCAGACGGGGGCTGCGTGACGTCGTCGGGCGGGTACGGTGCGGCGTCAGCAGACGGGGGCCGCTTGACGTCATCAGGCCGGTATGGCGCGGTGTCAGCAGACGGGGACTGCGTGACGTCGTCGGGCGTGTACGGCGCGGCGTCAGCAGACGGGGGCCGCTTGACGTCATCAGGCCGGTATGGCGCGGCGTCAGCAGACGGGGACTGCGTAACGTCGTCAGGCGGATCCGGCGCGGCGTCAGCAGACGGGGGCCGCTTGACGTCCTCAGACGGGTGCGGAGCGACGTCCTCAGTCGGGTGCGGAGCGACGTCCTCCGGCGAATGCGGAGCGACGTCCTCCGGCGAATGCGGAGCGACGTCCTCAGGCGGGTGCGGAGCGACGTCCTCAGGCGGGTGCGGAGCGACGTCCTCAGGCGGGTGCGGAGCGACGTCCTCAGGCGGGTGCGGAGCGACGTCCTCAGGCAAATGCGGAGCGACGTCCTCAGGCAAATGCGGAGCGACGTCCTCAGTCGGGTGCGGAGCGACGTCCTCAGCTGGGTGCGGAGCGACGTCCTCCGGCGGATGCGGAGCGACGTCCTCCGGCGAATGCGGAGCGACGTCCTCAAGCGGGTGCGGAGCGACGTCCTCAAGCGGGTGCGGAGCGACGTCGTCAGCCGGGTGCGGAGCGACGTCGTCAGCCGGGTGCGGAGCGACGTCGTCAGCCGGGTGCGGAGCGACGTCGTCAGCCGGGTGCGGAGCGGCGTCGTCAGCCGGGTGCGGAGCGGCGTCGTCAGCCGGGTGCGGAGCGGCGTCGTCAGCCGGGTGCGGAGCGGCGTCGTCTCGCCGGGTGCGGAGCGACGTCGTCAGCCGGGTGCGGAGCGGCGTCGTCAGCCGGGTGCGGAGCGGCGCCGTCAGCCGGGTGCGGAGCGATCAGACGGGGGAGAAGCGTGACGTCAGCGGTCCTTCCGATGAGGGAAGCAATGAAGGCTGCCATGTTCCCGCACTGGACCAACGTCGTCTGTATTTTCCGACCCGCCTGTCCGTGACTGGCGATCAGGGACTCAACAACGAGCTGACACTGGTCACGGACAGCGGGGCCCATGTTGGCCAACCGGGCCTCCCACGCTTCCTCCTGCTCCCGCAGCGCCTGGATCTGTGCTCTGAACCCGACCATCTGAGCATCGAGCCCGCGCTTCGCACGCTCGAGAAGGCCGGGGTCCAGGCAAGCATCCCGGTCGTCCCGCATCACCCGGCATATTTGGCGCCACTCGTCGAGGTCGCCGGGGTCCATAGTGGTGAGGTCGTTCTGTCACGAAGAGGGGGAGTGGGTTGGACCCCGAACGCAGACGCCGACAAGTGGAGAGTGATACGAACGGCTTTATTTCCAAATAAACAAGCACACACAAAACACAAGGGTGCATGGGGAGGCCTACGTGAACGCAGAGTAAGTAACGACCTCACACTGGGGTAAAGGAAAGGCAACGTATATATAGGTGAGGTGATCAACAAATGACACGGGGGGAAATTGAGTCCAGGTGTGTGTGTGTGTGTGTGTGTGTGGCCAGCGCACGTGGCTAGACCACGCCCCCTGCCAACCAACGTAATTGTTGACAGGAGTGTGTGCGCCACCAGCGCACGTGGCTAGGCCACGCCCCCTGCCAACCACCGTAACCGTGACAAATAGCATAACACTGAGGTACGCAAACATAAAAATAGAGCAGTTCACAAGTATTCATATTAACAAGATGAATAACACAATTTCGTACTGCCAGGTCACCTGCTTAAGTAGCTGTGATAAGAGCGTGTTATCAACATTAAGGATATACACTTGCTAGAATATCCAACATGCTAAGAACTATTTATATCAGGACCTAAGCAAGTTAGGGGTTCACAAAGGAGAAGGAGGGTTCATGGAGAGTCTAGGTGGACTCTGAACAGGTGGGTCTTGAGTCTCTTGCGGAAGCTGGCGAGGGACTCTGCCGTAATTTATGCACAGGTCGAACCTCACCCCGCTTTGTTTAAGTAAGATGTATCGTAACTCATCCTCCAGATGTCATCGTTGTAATATATGTACTTGGTGGTTAAATTATCCATGTATTTTGGGAAGGTAGAAAATTAAAACACTTTTGGAAAGCAGTACAAAACTCACACAAACCGTTAGCCTGGGGGTGATAGGCGGTGGTGCGATGTAGCTTGACCCCCAAAACTTCAGCAACCGCACTCCATAGCTCCGATGTAAACTGGGAACCGCGGTCAGAGGAGAGGTCGGACAGTGTCCCGAAACGCGCGACCCACGTGCCGATGAATGCGCGGGCCACGTCGGAAGCTGCCGTTGAGGTGAGGGGAACGGCCTCGGGCCAGCCGGTCGTCCTGTCCACCATAGTGAAGAGGTAGGTGAACCCATGAGATGTGGGAAGTGGACCCACGAGGTCTACATTGACGTGGTCGCACCTCCTCTCGGGAACCGTAAAAGGCTCGAAAGGGGCTCTAGTGTGTCGGTGCACCTTAGCCCGTTGACAGGCCACGCATGTGTCAACCCAGGTCTTCATGTCCTTCTTGAGTCCCTGCCACACAAACTTTTGCGACACTAGCCTCACGGAAGGCTTCCTGCCGGGGTGGGAAAGGTTGTGTATCGCCTGAAACACGGGTCGGCGCCAGTTCACAGGGACTACGGACGGGGTTGGCCCGTGGAGACATCGCACCACAACATTGCGTGTGTCGCCGACCGCGACCTCCTCCAGGCGCAACCCTGTGTCTGAAGCTCTGAGGGTCTGGATCCCATGGTCCAAGGCTTGGTCCGTGCTCATGCTGGCGTAGTCGAGGCCCAGCTGCACGGCTCCGATGACCGCTCTGGAGAGGCAGTCCGCGACCACGTTGGTCTTCCCAGCGATGTGTCGGATGTCTGTCGTATACTCCGATATATATACGACAGCTGGCGCTGTTGGCGGTCGGACCACGGCTCTGCCACCTTGGACATGCAGAATGTGAGCGGTTTGTGGTCCACAAACGCCGCAAAGTCCCGGCCTTCCAGCAGGAACCGGAAGTGGCGAATCGCCAACCAGAGGCCAAGTACTTCTCTGTCAAACGTGCTGTACTTGCGCTCCCTGGGGGTCAACTGCCGGCTGAAAAAGGCGAGCGGTTGCCAGGCGCCGTCGACCTATTGCTCGTGTACCGCTCCGACGGCATAGTCGGACGCATCGGTGGTGATAGCGATGGGGGCCGTGTGCGACGGGTGAGCCAACATGGCTTTGCTCAGGGCGGCCTTGGTGGCATCGAAGGCGGTCTCCCTTACGGCCATCCAGTCGATGGCCTGGACGGAGGACTTGTCCTTGAGAGCCTCGTACAGCGGGCGCATGGTGTGGGCGGCCCGGCGGATGAACCGGTGATAAAAGGTTACCATCCCGAGGAACTCCCGGAGCACCCGAGCTGTGTTTGGTCGGGGAAAAGCGGATACGGCTTCCACTTTCGCCGGGAGGGGGGCGGCCCCCTCTTTGGTGATGAGATGTCCGAGGAAGTGGATGGAGGACAACCCGAACAGACACTTTGCCGGGTTGACACTAAGGCCGTGTTGGTTAAGCCTTTCGAAAAGGACCCGCAGATGTGCCTGGTGCTCTTCCTCAGAGGAGCTGGCGACGAGGATGTCGTCTAAATAGACAAAAATGAATGGCATGTCCCTTAGTGCCGCATCCATTAGCTGCTGAAAGGACTGCGCTGCGTTTTTAAGTCCAAACGGCATACGCAAGAACTCAAAAAGTCCGAACGGCGTGACCACCGCCGTTTTGGGGACGTCTGAGGGTGTACCGGAACCTGGTGGTAGCCACACCAGGTCCACCTTGGAGAACACCAGCTTGCCCGCCAGTGTGCAGAGAAGTCCTGGATGTGAGGGACCGGGTAGCGGTCTGGTATAGTAGCGTCGTTAAGGCGGCGGTAGTCTCCACACGGCCGCCACCCGCCGTCTGGCTTGGGGACGATGTGGAGCAGTGATGCCTACGGGCTGTCTGAGCGGCGGATGATGCCCAGACGTTCCATATTGGCAAATTCTGCCTTAGCGACCGCCAGCCTGTCAGGGTTGAGCCGTCGGGCCCTAGCGTAGACCGGAGGGCCGTTAGTGTCGATGTGGTGCTCGACCCCGTGTTTAGTAGTGGCGGCGGAAAAGGTGTGCTGCGTCAAGCTGGGAAACTCACCGAGAAGCCGCTGGTAGCTGTTACCTTCCGAGAGTGAGCTGGAGAGCCCGCCGTATGCTGCCTCGCCACGGACACATGCGAGCGAGGAAAATGTCATAGCGTCCACCAGGCGGCTGTTCTTAACGTCCACCAGCAGCCCGTGGGCGCACAGGAAATCTGCGCCGAGGAGGGGGAAGGAGATGTCGGCCGTGACGAAGTCCCATGTGAACCGCTGTCCCCCGAAAAACAGGTCTACTGTCCTTGTGCCATAGGTGCGGATAGGGGTGTCATTAGCGGACATCAAATGCGGGCCATGGTCTCCTCCTGCGGTGTCGCCCACAGAAGCTGGCAGGACGCTCCTCTGAGCCCCGGTGTCGCAAAGGAATTTGCGCCCGGAGCAAGAGTCTCTGATGAACAGGAGCCGGTTTGTTGTGCCCACGCTCGCGGCCACTACTGAGCGCAGGCCCTGTCGTTTCCCGTCGGCTTGTAGTTACAGGGGGGAACGCACTTCTTGGCTTTTGGTCCGAAACGAGCGTGGAAATAACACATGCCAGTGTTAGCACGGCTGTTGGCGGTCCCGGTGCTCCCGCCGGCTAGCACATCCCTGCCAGGCGGGGTGTAGCTACGTGTCGGGGCCAGTACTTCTGGGGCGAAACACTGGGTAGCCAGGAAGTAACGGTCAGCCTCTTCAGCCAACTCGCGGGGCTCCGTTATATGGGTGTTAGTGAGCGCTGTCTGGACGTGTGGCGGCATGTGTTGAAGAAACATCTCCATGAATAAAAAGTTAGGCTCCTCCGCACCTTGCAGCTTTAGCATGATGTCCATGTGTACGGAGGGCTTGTTGTCTCCGAGGCCACGCATCGCCAAAAGACGTCGGGCTCATTCCCGTCGAGACAACTCGAAAGTCTTAAGCAGATAGCTCTTGAAGGCCTCATATTTACCCAGGGCGGGGGGATTGGTAATAAAGCTCACCGACCGAGACGCCGTGGAGCTACCCAGTGCCGTGACGACGTGTAGATAGCGTGTCTCGTCATCCGCTATCCCACGGAGGGCGAGTTGAGCGTCCGTCTGTGCGAACCATGCCGCGGCTGCACTTTCCCAGAATTCCGGCAATTTTATAAAAACGGGGCTAATTGCCATTTTCTGTTCTGTCTCGGATACTTCGACGAGACTTATGTCGGGGTCACCAATGTAATGCCGAAAGACGGGAGTCGGAGGTGGTGTGTCGAAAGATATACTTGTTGCTTTATTAGCCATACAAAACCCACACAGTAGCAACAGGTAAGCTAACCGGAAGAAGACCAAGTCCGGTGCTCAAACAGTCCCCCCAACCATAGTTCCCCAGGTGAATTATGTAACTCACCACACTGTCAAAATTGATAGTGAGGCACCTTCCTTCCTCCTCTACTTTTACAACCACCAGCCACCACTGCTGTATATGTGGTAGAATGATGCAGTGCTGTTGACAGTTGCGATAACGTGTTGATATATTGAACTTTGCATTGAACAATAAATAACTATAGAGAACCTAAACCCATTGAAATGATCTCCCTGCATTGTGAGTGCTTTTTAGACAAATGACAACGCTCAGTATCAGAGAATATCCAACTCCAATATACCAGAACCGAGAGGCATAGCAAACGACTCATAGACATACAAACTTGATGCATGGCTTTCTAGACACTCAGAGGCGTGCTTTTTCCCTTGGATATTGTTTGAGAAACTGAGGAAAAGGGAAAGGAAACAGCCTAGTCTTTTTTTCATTCATTCACACAATCATCGGTCAGCGTCGGTCAGACACCAAGTCAATCACACAGCTACTGATTCATATAGTCCATCATATAGTCCAATCCATGACATCCACGTCCACGTCCTACCCATATCCATGATGTCCTACTTGTATCCATGATGTCCTACCCATATCCATGTCCATATCTTACCTATAGCCACGTAGTCCTACCTAAGCCATGGTGTTCAACCTATATATCCATGACACTCTACCTATATCCACGATGACCTCCCCATATCCATGGTGTCTTACCTATAGCCATGAAATCCTACCTAAGCCATGGTGCTCTACCTATATCCATGACACTCTTCCTATATCCACAATGTCCTCCCCATAGCCATGATGTCCTACCTATGTCCATGATGTCCTCCCCATAGCCGTGGTTTCCTACCTATAGCCATGATGTCCTCCTTGTCCCAGGGCAGCAACTGGGCCAGCGGGCTGCTGTACAGCAGCAGGCCGTCCACCTGCTCCGTGATAAACTCCAGGGACACGTGGCTCTCGAAGCATGGCGCAAGCGGCGGGAACCACGCGTAGCCGCTCCTGTGGAAACTGCGCTTGTTCTGCTCCAATATACCAAAACCGAGAGGCATAGCAAACGACTCATAGACAAACAGACTTGATGCATGGCTTTCTAGACACTCAGACTGTATTGTCAATAGGGTTAATTGTCTCATCAATAAAAACATATTGTGTATTTTGTGTGTGTGTGTGGTGGGCAGGTGAGTTGTTGTTAAAACTTTCTTCCGACAGAGAATCAAAGTAAAACATGGAATTATAAATCCAACTTACTATGGTGACATGAATCACTCTTAATTCCTTTAGATATGACCAAAAGTAAAACTTGATTAATTTAAAAAACTTGTTATTTTCAACAAAGGCATGGGAAGTCGAAGAGCTATGGAAGGAAATTAACCTACTCCCTGACTACCCACAAACCCACCCACATGCTGGTCCCCAAATGCACACACACACACACACACACACACACACACACACACACAGGCAGAGAATGCATTTCTGCCAGGAAAATCCCCCTACATTCAATTTCAGTTATTGTCTCACTTCCTTTCTGCATCCTTTAGATCCTAGTACACAGGCTTCAAGCTCAGTGAAGCACACACACACACAGAGACACACACATACACACACACACACACACACACACAAACACACACACACACACAAACACAACCACTGGTGCCAGCAGACACATACAAACACACATACACACACACAGGTATGTGGGCCAGGAGACACACAAACACACACACACACACATGCCAGCAGACACACACCGTCTTTATCGGTGTGCTGCAACAGCACATTTCACATCAGAATGTTTTCTCTTTTATTTCAGCTTATTTTCCCTGCCCTCTTCATGCTCATCTGGGATATACAGAGAATACACACACAACCATACCCAGACCCACACACCACACACACACACACACACACACACACACACACATGCATACACATGCAAACCTATTCACACCCCCCGCCCACACACACACACACATAAATACAAACACACAGTCGGCTGTCACAATTTACTGAGATCTGTGATGGTACCTGACTGCTAAGCAAATAAAGGAGGGCCAAAATGTAATTTCACTGCCTGCAGACAACAAGATAAACACACACACACATGCAAATACATGTACATACACAAGCAAACTGCACAGGAAAATATGTGGAAATGTGACCTGTAGAGATGAGACCCAGAGTAATGCAATGTGTGCATGTACAGCTGTGTGTATGCAGACTTGCACGAGTCATGTGTGCATACAGCGGTGTCTATGTGGAATGCAGTTTGGTGATTTTGGCCCATTTTCACCAGAAGCACAAAGTGCTTTTGACCCTCACACAGTGCCTCACATTGTTTTGTTTGTTCTATGGAAATGTCATCGATTGGCCTCTGCACTGTAACTCTCACCTGGCCCCGCATATCAGCCCTCAAAGTACTTATTATTGCCTTTATGTGTGTGTGTGTGTGTGTGTGTGTGTGTGTGTGTGTGTGTGTGTGTGTGTGTGTGTGTGTGTGTGTGTGTGTGTGTGTGGTGTGTGTGCGTGCATGTGTGTGCGCATGTGTGTGCGTACCTGCGTGTGCGTGTGTTTTCTGCGTGTATGCATGTTGCAAAGAAGCCAAACATATCCCGGCATAAAGATGGGGAACATGGAGTCGGATCAGTGTCAGCATTAATGAATGCACACAGCTTCACAATGGGGTGTCCCTCGCTTCTCCCCCTCTCTGTAGAACTGGCACCAGGGACATCCTGTTCATAATCGCAGACTGCGCAGATGCAACCCTGTGTCATCACATTAAACCACACCCACGCTTTTTTCTTGATTGGCTGAAACGGAAGGAGCCATCTGACTGGCCTACAGTGAATTCCGTAATGAAAAAAAAAATGCATTAGTTAACCAAGCCATGGCAGGGGAGTCAAACAATTGAAAGAAAACACACAGAGATGCAGTGAGGTTCACACATGACAGGCGGATTGTAAATGCATGGAAAAGGGTACAAAACAAACACAAAAACATCCAGGGCAAAAATCCAAAAAAGGTAACAAACAAGAAAAATAGTTCAACAGAGAATAACAAAGAGTTCTCGAACATTGACAAAAGGGTATTCACAGGAGATTGCAAAAAGGGTATTCACAAAGGAATCGGCTAGAGAGTCTCGGGTTGTAGAAAACGGGAAAGTTCTGGCAATGAGTGTACCGGAGAGCGGAGTATCAGTAGTGGGTAATTGATGGGGCGCTGATTGTGATAAGGAACAGGTTGGGCTGAAGCGTGGTCATTGTCCACTGTAACGGTGTGTCCTCCCGGGTTAAGTAACCCCAAGTGGACACGAGGGATGAGACAAGGGATGAGAGAGAAAAACAACGTGTTGCCGTGGTCAGACATCCCATAATGCTGATGTCTGTTGGTTTAAATGTACGGAAGGAGGAGTGCGGGAAGAGATCAGAGATCAAGGAGAGAGAGAGAGAGAGAGAGAGAGAGAGAGAGAGAGAGAGAGAGAGAGAGAGAGAGAGAGAGAGAGAGAGAGAAGCACCCTTGACTCCAGACAGGGAAAAGCCAAATGACTCAGAAATTATTCAGATGTTAATGGGATTGAAAAAAGACTTGACCTGTGAAAATGGATGACCCCGGGGGTGTGGAGAGTGAAACTCAACATAACCACCATCAACATTAGCTACCATGTGAGAATAAAAGGCTGCATTCCAAATACTGTGTACTGTGCAGTATATGTATGCACAGTGAGACCTGTGTGTACAGTTAGACATGCCATGTATCGTTGGGAGTGACTGTGGAACAGCCCACCAAATCGACACGTCTTCAGAACTCTCTAGATGTATGAGTGACTGATGAGAGCTGATTGGCAGTCAGTAAGAAGTTAGTAGGTACTAAGGTAGGTAGGTAGGTAGGAAATATTTTTCAATTGCTTGCAAGAGTGTCATGAGATTTGCGAGACAATTTTTGTTGTACATGTACAATGAAAATGTTTTGTGAAACCAACAAGACACACACACACAAGGCAAAATGTAGTCATGAAATTAATTCTATGTCTTGGATAACAGCAGCGCGTTTGTCCGTAGCAGACAGCGCTAACGGCTCCTCCCAGCTGTAATTGGTTGCAGAGAGCCCATCAAGGACCTCCGTTAAAAAGGCAGGAGTAGAGCTAGCTGCAGCGGCCAGGGTGAAACTAAGACAGGCCATGATTCTGCTCCTAGTTCAAAGGGTCCCTGCTCGCAGACCCTGCGGTTAAACGCCTACGACCAGACAACCCTGGATTTACATATGGACTTGGGCAATTACATCACCCACTCATTCCATGCTCACACACGCACCTGCATGCATGTGGACATGTAGTTGTCATGCATGCAGGAACACACAGATATATAGACACACACATACACAGACAAACACTTACACACACAGGCACAGACAGACTCACCTGCAGGCATGCAGACATATAGTTTCATCTACGCAGGAACACACAGATATATGGACACACACACAGATGCGCACACATATGTACACATACATATACATGCACACAGAAACATACCTGTCTTCTGTTCTTGCTGATTTTAGGCCTTTAACGTGACTGGCCTAGTACCTTTTATATTGGCCATCACTCCCTGTGACAATCCTGGACAGATGCCATGTGGCGAAGCATCCCAAGTGCAACGTGATGGAGATGTAAGGTTTAAAGTGAGCCGTCACCACCACCAACACCACCACCATCATCATCACCTCTGTTCATACATCTCAAACAAATTGTGGAAGTCAGCGTGTTCCTGTCTTCAACCTAGCGTTTGAACATAACACTGTGGGCAGGTTGGGTAGAGATCACACAAGCCGAAGGTGAGGTCAACGCACTGTTATTATTATTTTTGTTTGGTCAACGCACAAATGTAAATCCTTTCACTGTAATTTTGCACTGTAAATTCAATTTCACTTTTCACTTTTCACATGTCACTTTTTCACTTATTTATTAGTATTTTATTACTGCCAATTTGCACTATACGTATTGTTGTGTATTGTATATACCTACGTATTACTGTAATAATACTGTCAATTGTGAAATTCATCTATTAATACATTTTGATTTAATTTAGAGTTCATTTAGTTATATTTTGTTTATACTAGTTTAGTTTAGTTTAGTTTGTTGTTATTTAGTTTTTAGTTTTTAGGTATTAGTATATTTTGTGTGCATTTATTCCCCCTGTTTCAACTGTTGCACCTTAATTTCCCCCGGGATAAATAAAGTTATCTTGAATCTTGAATCTTGAATCTTGAATTTTGAGCACAGCAGCGAGCTCATCCTGTAACATGGAGCAAGTCAGCTCTGTCTCTCGTAAGTCGGAATCCGTCCAGAAGTCTACAGTCTGAATCAGTCGAGTAGATTTGAGTCTGATTCTGTCCAGTAGACTAGAGTCTGAATCTGTCCAGTAGACCAGAGTCTGATTCTGTCAAGTAGACTAGAGTCTACATCTGTCCAGTAGAGAACAGTCTGAATCTGTCCTGTAGACTAGAGTCTGAATCTGTCCAGTAGACCAGAGTCAGAATTTGTCTAGCAGACTAGAGTCTAAATCTGTCCAGTAAATTACAATCTGAATCTGTCCAGTAGACTAAAGTCTGAAGCTATCCAGTAGACTAGAGTCTAAAACTGTCCAGTAGACATGGTCAGAATGCGTCCAGTAGAATAAAGTCTTAATCTGTCCAGTAGATTACAGTCTGAATCTGTCCAGTAGACTAGAGTCTGAATCTGTCCAGTAGACTAGAGTCTGAACTTGTCCAGCAGACTAGAGTCTGAATCTGTCTAGTAGACTAGATTTTGAATCTGTCCAGCAGACTAGAGTCAGAATCTGTCCAGTAGACTAGAGTCTGAATCTGTCCAGCAGACTAGAGTCTGAAACGGTCTAGTAGATTAGAATCTGATTCTGTCCAGTAGACTAGAGTCTGAATCTGTCCAGTAGACCAGAGTCCGATTCTGTCAAGTAGACTAGAGTCTGAAAATGTCCAGTAGACCAGAGTCAGAATTTGTCTAGTAGACTAGAGTCTAAATCTGTCCAGTAGACTAAAGGCTGAATCTTTCCAGTAGACTAGAGTCTGAAACTGTCCAGTAGACATGGTCAGAATGTGTCCAGTAGAATAGTCTTAATCTGTCCAGTAGATTACAGTCTGAATCTGTCCAGTAGACTAGAGTCTGAATCTGTCCAGTAGACTAGAGTCTGAATTTGTCCAGCAGACTAGAGTCTGAATCTGTCTAGTAGACTCAATTTTGAATCTGTCCAGCAGACTAGAGTCGGAATCTGTCCAGCAGAGTAGAGTCTGAATCCGTCCAGTAGACTAGAGTCTGAATCTTTCCAGCAGACTAGAGTCGGAATTTGTCCAGCAGACTAGAGTCTGAATCTGTCCACTAGACTAGAGTCTGAATCTGTCCAGCAGACGACAGTCGGAATCTGTCCAGTAGACTACAGTCTGAAACTGTCCAGTAGACAGGGTCAGAATTTGTCCAGTAGAATATAGTTTAAATATGTCCAGTGGACTATAGTCTGAATCTGTCCAGTAGACTAGAGTCTGAATTTGTCCAGTAGACCAGAATCTGAATCTGTCCAGTAGACCAGAGTCTGAATCTGTCTCGTAGATTACAGTCTGAATCTGTCCAGTAGACCAGAGTCTGAATCTGTCAAGTATACTACAGTCTAAATCTGTCCAGTAGATTACAGTCTGAATCTGTCCAGCAGACTAGAGTCTGAATATGTCCACTAAACTAGAGTCTAAATCTGTCCAGAAGACTAGAGTCTGTATCTGTCAAGCAGACTAGAGTCTTGCACTCTTTTCGGCCTGACTCCGTAGATGGTTAATGTTAGGGTACGACTCTGCGCGTTTAAACTGGCAAAGGAAATGTAAATCAAGGTGTTATGGTATTACTCGGCACAGCCAAAAGGGCAGACTAAAAATCCCCTTTTTTGCTCTGAGACCAAGTCCTGAATTGATAAAGGATTACTATTACAGTTTTTTTCAATTGCTAATACGCATTGTTCAATACAGAAGTCACTTTTTCAAAACTCTTCACACAGTCAGCGAAACAGAAGTCTATGCGGTCGAAACTGTGGTTCATTTTTCATTGCTTTCACACAAAATGCATTCAATGACTACAGTTACCAAAATTCATGAACTCCTTTCTCAGTCAGTCTGCAGCCTCCAAAACACTATACTTCTGCAGCACATTTTTCAAATGCTAACACACTTTGTTCAAAACAGTTAAAAACACAATCAAAACAGAATGATGGAAAAAAAAAAGTAAATTTCTGCTGCAGCCACATTGAAATCGATGGAAAATAATATAAAAATATTGACAATAAAATGAAATAATTCCAAACACAGCTGAGTGCAGTTTACAGCTGAGGGCCTACCCAGGTTATCTGTGTTTGGCTTCATTACTCATAGCAGATAAAAGGGGATGGCTTCTGAATGTTTTTTTTGGAAAAATGGATCAAGCAGGACAGGTTGGTGGAGACAGAAGAGTGGCAGGGAGAGGGAGAGGAAGAGGGAGAGGGAGAGGGAGAGGAGAGGGAGAGGGAGAGGGAGAGGGAGAGGGAGAGGGAGAGGGAGAGGGAGAGGGAGAAGGAGAAGGAGAGGGAGAGGGAGAGGGAGAGGGAGAGGGAGAGGGAGAATAACAGAAAGACCAAGAGCTGTGGTCTCTGACGACATAAGGGCCACAATTATTGATCAGGTGGTAAATCATGGACTATCTTTGAGAGAGGCCGGTTTAAGGGTGCAGCCAAACCTGCTGCGTTCAACAGTTGCGTCCATATTGAGAATTTAACAACAGGTGAGACATGCATCCCTCAACTATTGAACTACATTTCACAGTACAGTACACTATGTTTATATTTTACATCTCCTACATTTTTCAATTATATTGATTGTTTTGTGTTTTACTGTGTATTACTATATGTAGGATTCAAAGGTTGCCTCCTACAGGAGGGAGAGGCCGATTTTTTTCAGATGCCCAGGAGACTGCCATCATTGATATGGTCATTGCTAACAATGCTATTACTGTAAGTAGCCAAATTGGTAACCAAATAAATGAAAAGGCATGCTGTGAAATGAAAAACACTTGACCGTCTAACTAAGCAACACTCCAGCAGCCCTGAGCCCAGAGTGTAAGCACTACAAACACAGGCACACACACACAAACACACTAAAACAGGCACACACACACACACACACACACACACACACGCACACACACACACACACACACACACACACACACACACACACACACACACACACACCACACACACACACACACACACACACACACACACACACACACACACACACACACACACACACACACACACACACACACACACACACACTCACACAAAATGTGCCCAAATCGAAAAGCTAGCTCAGGGCCATTTTTAAAGAGAATTATTCAACACAAAATCTGAGCTGGTGTTATTGGAGGGGGGGGGGGGAATCCAATAGGGGTTGATTATACATTGAATTATTATATAATTTACCATTTTTTTTAAAAGGTTTTAATTAATTCCATTTAAGAATAAAAAATGTATATAAACATTTACAAACATTTCACTAGCTGAAAATAGGGTGAAGCTTACATAAAAATCATAGCAGTGCTGTTAGAAAACCCTGCTGCCTCTCATACACATGTGCACATACCTGTACAAGGGGTGTGTGCGTGGAAAACAACATACACTTACATTATTTGAAAGTCTATAATTGTAAATGCACTTATTGTAAAATGAGTCAATAACATGGATGAGTTCAAATATAATGAACTGGACAGGAGGCTCACCTTACTAACAATGACGTTCACACAACAACCCAAAACAACCCATCACACCAACCTACTAGAATATACCTCAGCCAACTCAACTATGCATCTAAGTACACACCAGGAATTTTTACGTACGAGGCTTGTTTAAATCAAGGTAATTATCCTTAAAAGTTTTAAAAAGCTGGCAAGGGGGCAAATTACATTTTATTCGTCTAACTACAGGAGTGGGAACTTAATGGGCATGTTAGCTTGCGCTGTGGCAACACATCAATTTCAAGATTACCTTTGATTGCCACATTCTCTCCAGGACACAGTAATAGATTGATTTGCCATTCAAGGCATCCACAAATATGCAAAGAGCTCAAATTTGATCAATTGTTTTAGTTGTTTGAGTTACTCTGACAGACTGACACATGGAACTTTACTTTACATTTGAAATTATTCGTCATCTTATTCAAAAGCATACACATATATTCTTGACTTGAATATGCCATTTTCTTTTTTGGTGGGAATGCCAGTATATGCCAATTCCACTTTCTCTCAAGGTATTAATTTTGATTTAACTTATACTGTGTTATTCTTACTTTTAGAATGTATTAATTCTGAACAGACAACATTTTTTTGCTGTGTCTGGAATATTTAACAGAAAAATTCCTTATTGAGGCAGGTGACAGCCAGGTTTGAAAGTTGGCACATTAGCTTAAACTGACAGTTCACTATAAAGATCCTGAAGCATCTCCTGGAGCAACGCTGGACGGGCCACTGTCTCAGAAATCCTTAAAAACTTGGGGGATATCACTGCAGTACTGTCAGAGAGTAGCAGCTCTCGGGCCTATGGATCAGAAGTCAACTAGCCTTTTACAGATAAAGCAGATAAAGCTTGCCTGACAAACAGCTACAGGCAAAGGACATGGACCAACTGGACGGAGTAAATGTCCTGGTAAATGGTAAATGGACTGTATTTATATAGCACTTAAAGTGCATTGATTGCCTCACAATCACCAATTCATACACCTGACGGTGGTGTCAGCCATGCAAAGAGACAGCCGGCACGTCAGGAGCAGTTCGGGTTAGGGTGTTTTGCTTATGGACACCACAACACTTGGCTAGGAGGAGCTGGGGGATTAAACCAGCACCCTTCTAGTTGCTAGACAACCCGCTGTACCTCCTGAGTTACTGTATCCTATGCACAGTGCGATAGACTGTTTTTCGGGAGCTGAGATGTGACACTGCATTTACCCAGTTCTGGAGTCAGGCTAGCAGCAACAAGCCCCACAGCCCAGCAAAAGTAGACCATGAACAATAACCTATTTTATTTTCTCCCATTCATGTTGAATCATCTCTTTGTATTCTCTGTTGGTCTGTTGGTCTCTGTATTTGTTGTAGCATACAGCGGATTGTGATCATGGTATCATTGGATCATGACAAGTTAATAAATACAATCACATATTTGGATGGAGGGACACTGCTTGTTACAGTGTGCAGAGGTTTCTTTTTCTCTCTCTCTCCAGTAAGATGGCAGTTAAAACTAGTCTAACGTGTGTCGGTTCATAATAATGAAGCTGAGCTGTGTGGTAGCCGAGAGAGCTTGCTTACTATCTCTGCTCTATTGGTATATAACGTGTAGTGACAAATAAAACGCAAATCAAATAATGTGTCACACCATCTAAAAATGTGCACGCCCATTGAAAATGAACGTCCCCTTCTTCTTATTGTCACTTCATGGGTTCTGCTTATTTTAACCTTGATTCCCAAGGTTTAAATAAACAGAACCTATCAACAGAACCTATCTAGAACATCTACCTGGAGTTCATTGACAAACACGTTTACGAAAACCTGAGGGCAAATATCCACACACAGAAAAATACACACACTCTCTATCCCAAAGAAGGACCAAATTGCCCTTTAGTTTAGGGGTTAATCCAACCAGGGATTGGGTTGGAAGTGTAGTAGTAGTAGTAGTAGTAGTAGTAGTAGTAGTAGTAATAGTAGTAGTAGTAGTAGTAGTAGTAGTAGTAGTAGTAATAGTAGTAGTAGTAGTAGTAGTAGTAGTAGTAGTAGTAGTAGTAGTAGTAGTAGTAGTAGTAGTAGTAGTAGTAGTAGTAGTAGTAGTAGTAATAGTAGTAGTAGTAGTAGTAGTAGTAGTAGTAGTAGTAGTAGTAGTAGTAGTAGTAGTAGTAGTAGTAGTGGTAGTAAATAAATACAGAAGAAAGGAAGGAATGAAACCAAGACAGAAAGACAGAAAGGAAGACACAAATGAATCTACCATGAAGAGGAAAAGGATGTTGCGCCCCCACGCTCTAATCAATCCCAGGTGTTGCCCATCATAATCGGGCCTGCTGAGGCTAATGAACACCTGGGATCTACCCTTCTTAAGGCGGCCCAAGACCGACGTCGGGGCTTGATCATTGTGAACCTTACTGAGAGACCGACGTCAGGGGCGAGATTACTGAGAACCTTATGGCTCCCTCCTACTCAAGAACCATTGTCTCCAGCTCCGACTACGCCACATCTCGTCCTCAGTCTGCCTGTATGTAGTGCACCAGTACTAAGGGGTTAAGTTTGCCTAGGTCCAGACCTTTGAATCCGCCCACTCCACACCATGACATTGAATCATCCAATGAGAGCCGTGGGGGGGACTAGCAATTAGCCAATCAGTGCCGCCGGCTTGACACCGCTGTCAAGCTGTTGACAACAGCTCCAACTGCCATTGCTGTCGAATAATTTAGCAACATTTTTAAACCCTGACAAGTTGTCGAAAACATTTTACACAAATCCTGACAGAATAAGACACACAGGAGAATGACACCAACGTATCATAAACTTTCACAAAATCTTGTCTTAAGCTAATTTATTTTTATTAACACATTTATTTTACATAGACATATACATATGTATACATACACATGTCTTCTCAATGTCTCCCTGACGTTGTAATTAGTTTGTACTTCCCTCCACTCTTAAAACTCCAGTATATTGGCATGGCTCTGCATTGTTGGTGGAAATTGGGCCTGATTGGGCCGGAAAAATCTAATTACGCTCCCCCAGGGCCGTAGCCAATGGCTACAAATTAAGATTTGTTTTGTAATGATGGCTATACACACAGAGACACAGACACATACATTAAATATCAGTGTCCGAAATACTACCTGTTGGCTGTCTTGAAATAAGATAAATCACAAACCATTGTTCGCACCAACCAATTTAGGAGAGTACGGGGGAATTCTCAAAAGACCACAAGTCAATATCAAATGCTATACTAAATGTACTTTGATTCACATTTAGCATTTCATATTCACGTAATTAACCGGAGTTACGTATTTCTAGTCTTCTAGTCTTGGTTGTTCTTCTTTTGCGTGATATCAAGCAAGGATTACACTAAAACAGGACTAGCCAACCTGACATATACCATCAGTATGCTTAGACCAAGTGCCAAGGAATTTGTGGGGAGGTAGAGCCGGAGGTGAAGAGGGGGGTGGGGGAGTGTCATGCTCTGAATTGCGGAGAATCTGAAGGCCTGTAGTCATGTTAGTCATGTTGTAGTCAGTCATGGTATTGCAGATAAGATTTTCACTCACTTTGCTTTATACTTGTGTAAACTGTGAAGTGACAATAAACTTGACTTGACCTGATTTGATGTGTCTTAGGCATCAGTGGACCAAATCATGGAGCATCATTTGTCTCCATGAGAAGAATGAGCTCAAAGGAAGTGTGTAGGAAGGCTCATAGGAGGTGTGTGGGAAGGTGGCCCGACCTGGGAATGAGCAAGCTGTGTGTTTTCTTCTTCCGAACAGTTGAGGAAAGCAAATGTACAAATATAAATGTATATTTTTTTTGTAGAATGTAAAGTGTGGACTAGAAAATAAGTGCTGTAGTATAAAATACGCTTAAACATATGTTAATGAATCAATATAATTAGTAAATATGTATAGTAATGTTTAATAGCTAAATTGAAGTGAAAATATTTTTAAGTTCAAAAATACTTACTATGCATAACAGTATGCACATACAATCCATTGAAATAATGTGTCAAACAATTGACAAGTTAATCAAAAAGCTAAACCAAAGTGATGCACATCAGATAGAAAATAGGTTAAGATAAGTACAAAGATGAACGTGTGATGATTTGTACAATACAAGATACAAGATATGTACTGTATGTATTTGCCATTTGTAACAAGTACATTGGAATGCTTGCTCCCCATTCCGTCCCACAGTAAACATCTTAAAAACCAATACCATAAAAATTATATATTCAATAAAAATAAAAATGAACAAAAGAAGGACAGAAAAGTGACAGTGATAGAATCTGTTGAATGTGCAAAAACATTAAAAAGCATTTCAAGTGCAGTAGTGCAGCAGCATCATGAATACAGTGGCAGTGGCTGTAATGAGTCCAGAAAGTCCAGCAAAGTATGTAAGTGTAATGTTAATGACAATGTTATGAAAGTGAAACTGGCAGCACTCCTAGCAGTTCAGAAGAAGCACTGCCTGTGGATAAAAACTATCCTTAAACCTGGAAGTACTTGTACGGATGCTGCCCAACCGGCGACCAGACGGTAGGAGGGAGAAGAGATGGTGCCCAGGGTGCTGGGCACCATCGTCCTTTATGATGGACATGGCCTTCTTCCGACATCTGGTCCTACAAATCTCCTCAATGCATGGAAGTGCACACCCGATGATCTTCTCTGCCTTCCTCACAAACCTCTGGATGGCTTTCTTGTCCCGTGCAGTGGTGTTACCGTACCACACAATGACGCCACTCGTAAGGACGCTCTCTACGGTGCCACGGTGGAAGTTCACTAGCCACCGTTGGCCTATTCCGCTTTTTCTGAGGCACCGCAGAGCATAGAGGTGCTGGTGTGCTTTCTTCAGCATGACCTCCATGTTGCGGGTCCACGCCAGGTCATTGGAAATCTGTAGCCCAATTTAACGGAAGCAGCTGACGACTTCCACCGGTGTCCCGTGCAGGCTGATGGTAGAGTGTTTGCCCCGGTGGCTCCTGAAGTCCACGATGAGCTCCTTAGTCTTGCTGAAATTCAATGCGAGGCTGTTGTCCTCACACTATCGCGTCAGCTGCACTACCTCATCTCTGTACTCTGTTTCATCGCCCTCGCTTATCAACCACTTGACTGTGGTGTCGTCTGCAAACTTGATAATGTGATTATTGCTGTGCGTGGCATTACAGTCATGTGTGGACAGCGAGTACAGCCGGGGACTGAGGCAGCAGCCTTGGGGTGCTCCGGTGTTGAGGACCAGAGTGGATGAGATGTTGTTCCTAATCTTCACCACCTGAGGCCTGCCCGTCAGGAAGTCCATAATTCAGTTACAGATAGGGGCGCCCAGACCTAGGTCCCTCAGTTTCAGGACCAACTTGGAGGGAAAGATGGTGTTGAACGCCGAGATGTAGTCAATAAACAGCAGTCTGACGTAGGTGTCCCTCCTGTCTAGGTGCTGCAGGGCCGTGTGTAGTGCCAGGGAATTGGCGTTGTCTACAGACCAGGTTGGTCTGTATGCAAACTGGAGTGGGTCTAGGGACTCAGGGATGGAACTTGTGGAACTTTATATGCAAAATTACAAGTTTCTTACAACTTCATGGCTATGGGTGTTAAAGCCACTGGACGATAATTATTGAGGCATCTTACCTTGGTCTTTTTGGGTAACGGCACAATGGTTGTTGCTGGGACGACAGACTGTTGCAGTGATGCATTGTAGTTGTCGGTGAACACAGGAGCCAGCTGGTCAACACAGGTGTTGAAGACGAGGGATGGAACTCCGTCTGGGCCGGCTGCCTTCCCTGCCTTCACCCTCCTGAAGATTCTGCAGACCTCGGACTTTTGACAGTTGTAAAACTTAGTCCTCTGGGTGGATTTTCAAGTTGTTGGTCGGCTCATGGTCCGTTTCAAAGCAAGCTCGTCTGGTAGGTTAAGGTCATTGTTGGTGACTGCCCTGAGCTCCCCTTGTAGTTGAAGAGGACCCTCAGACCTTGCCACATACGTCTGGTGTCAGAGCCCCCGAACTGTAATTCCAATTTGTTTTTGTAATCCAATTGACCCTTTTTGATGGCTTTTCTGAGTTCATACTTAGCCTTCTTGTTGTGATCGGAGTCTCCTGTTGTGAAAGCGGTACTCCGTTCCTTAGGTTTGTACCGTATGTCAGCATTCATCCATGGTTTTCGGTTCGGGAATGAGCGAATATACCTGGTCGGGATGCATTCTTTCACTAGCCTGTTAATGTATGCTGTGACATGATCTGCATACATGTCAAGGTTAGTGGTCTTGAATACACTCCAGTCAGTGATTTCTAGACCCCCTGCAGGTGTAGTACGGCATCGTCTGTCCAGCGACGCACGTTCTTTACACTTCAACTTCTGCTTGTAAGTAGAAGGACAGAGGCCGATTTGCCGAAAGCCAGCCGCGCAACAGCGCAATAACTGTGCTTAATGGTGGAATAACAGTGATCAAGAGTCTTGTTCTGTCTGGTCGGACATGAGATTAGTATTTTGGTAATACCTATTTTTTAATTGCACTGGTTAAAGTCCCCCACTACAATGGGGACTGCCTCGGGGTAGCGATTCTGAAGTTTTCTCACTTCATTGATCCATCCAATGCATGTTCGCATCAGCCCGTGGTTGGATGTAAACCGCCGCCATGAGAATAGCGGAGATTTCCCTCGGCAAGTAAAAAGGGCGACACTTGAAAGTCAGTAATTCCAGATTTGATGAGCAATGTTGAGAAAGCACCTGAATGTCTGTACACTAGCTGTTGTTCCACAAGCAGCATACGCCCCCACCTTTGTTCTTCCCTGTAGACTCAGCTGTTCTGTCAGTCCGAAACAAGGATAATCCCGGTGGTTGCACTGCTTCGTCAGGAATCAAGGAGGACAGCCACGTTTCTGTAAAAATCACACTCCCTGATGTTCCGCTGCGAGGCGATACGAAAGTTCTGTTTTTCTGACTTGTTTGCGAGAGACTGGACGTTGGCGAGGAGAATGCTCGGTAGGGCTGGTTTCCATCACCTCCGGTGTGTCCTAACCAGTAGGGACCCACTCCTGCGGGCGTGTTTGTTGTTGCACCCTGGGGCAGTTTTCCATAATTCCAAGAGTGTTTGGCAATCATATGTGATTACACACATGGTGACTAGCTATAGTCCTATAAAGTTACTTAAATATAAAAGTAAAAAATAAATAATCTGCAGGAGCATGCAGGACACGTCTGCTTTCCTCCAGCTCAGTCTCATGCTGTACCATTTTCAAACAGAGTTTAAAGGTTCAAAGTTGTGAAGTCTGAATACGTTTAAGTCTCATAAAATGTCATGTTTAAAAGTTAAATGAAAAAAAAAGTTTGAAAAAGCGTATCAAATATTTCATTTTGAAAAGTTATAGCTATCGATTCTGATACAAGTTGGACATGTGAATGGTGAAAATTTTGTGGGAGGAGATAGGTGCCAAAATTTGGGAAGAATAACAAACCATGAAGATGAAGAACATGAGCTGAGCGCTACCTTGCAGCACTCACCTGATTGATTTATTTCTCGGGTTAAAATTCAGAGCATTGTCAAACATCGTCCATAGAGAAAGGTTCAATGTGTCACGATGATCACCCACCCACAATCTATCGACTCATGTCAATTCCATGTATATTTATGTATTCATGTATTACTATTATGAAATCCAAATCCTATCTGTCTCTGTTAAATCTTAAATAATACATTGTATTAGAGACATGTACTTTATTCATCCGAGAGGGGCTAATCATGGGTTTATACTAAAAATACATCAATCTTTCCCATCCCCTCATTGTTAACCTGCACTGGGTTTCAAGGCACTCAAGGAAAAATCCACTTTTCTCCTCAATGGACCACCATGACTGGACCACCTGGCCACACAGCGTATGCTCAATGCAGGGGTCAGCAAATGCAATGTAAAAAAAAAGCTGCTTATCTCTGCAGGAAGTCGACTATATTATCTGCTCTTTGTACTCTGGTGATGGGCACGGCATGTTATGAAGATGAAGCTAAATGCTTTGCTCTATGTCCATAATCCTTAACACTAGAACAGCCGTCGAGGGGTCAAATGACAAATTGTGAGTTAAAATAAGGCAGAGATGGTAAGGCGCAGAGACAGGGAGAGAAAATGGATATAGAATGTTATCTATATGTGACCTACACAAGCCAGGGCTTACTTTATTTATACAGCGCCACCTCCTGTGTAGGAGGAGTAAAACCCTTAATATGAGCTTGTGAGGAATTAAATATATATAGCCAATGTTTCCCCACTAGAAGGTGTTCAAATGAATGAGTGAGAGGAGAAGACTGTATACCAAAAGTAAGTGGCTTTAATCTCACGGGGTTCTATTAAACACATGGGCATGGCCCAGCACAGAGGTGATAGATGACACACCGATAATCACATGGACTGAACACGTTCAAAATAACCACACAAGACAAAACAAATAAATCAAAGATGAGCACCACACGTCTAAGAGGGCACTCAACAAAAGACACACAAAACAATCCACACCTAAAGCACACAAAATAATGCACACATAAGACACGCAGCACAATGCACACATAAAACACGCAGCACAATGCACACAAAGCACACAGAATAATGTCCCGTCTAACTAGTGATCTAAGTGGTATGCGTCGTCACAATAACCATTTAGTATGGGAAAAACAGTGATTGCAAGAGATGCCTTGTTAAAACTCCAGTTAAAACACTGGACACATTTGTTGCAAGTCCGTCCCTCTTGCTCTATCGCTGATTATGTCTTTCACCGCCGGCAACCACAAACCTAGGCAATCAGTTCAACCTGTGTTTGCCGGGTGAGTAATTTAAATACCCAGAACACGGAAGTACAGGGCGGCGCCAACTACCTGTCTTTGGCCTGTCACGTAAACCAGGAGCTGTCAGGTAACCCACTCCCACATGTCACATATACTTCTGAGGTAGTTCCAGAGCATCGCGAGGAATGGATAATAAGAGTCATGTCATCTGGTGCCCCACTACCCCCCAGCCCCCTGTGCTGATCTTCCCCCCCGCTCTCATTCTGTCTCTCTCTCCCCTCTCCACCTCTTCCTTCCTTCTTCATCATCATTGAAAAAAAGCCACACACAATGTTCGCGACATACCCCCCCCCCTCCCCCCTTGGACTTCACGATGTTCGCGATCGCGACATACCGGAAGCATGTACAGTATATGTGTTATGTGTCCTTCCTTACTCTCACACGCATGCATGCACTCGCTCACAAACACACACACAAACACACACACACACACACACACACACACACACACACACACACACACACACACACATAAATACTCTCTCTCACACACACACACACACACACACACACACACACACACACACACACACACACACACACACACACAGAAGTTGTTTATGTATAACTACCCCCATTTAAAAAACTCAAAACAGAACTTTTTTATGCTATCATTCGTTCATGCCTTACAGCGGGGCTGCCATGGTTTTTAATGAGGAAGGCTAAAAGTC
The DNA here is from genome assembly GCA_027704905.1 of Muraenolepis orangiensis. Classification (NCBI taxonomy): domain Eukaryota; kingdom Metazoa; phylum Chordata; class Actinopteri; order Gadiformes; family Muraenolepididae; genus Muraenolepis; species Muraenolepis orangiensis. The sequence goes on along the minus strand of CM051000.1, from coordinate 37,395,229 downwards.
CTAAGTCATTTCTTTAGCAACCTTGCATTGGACACAAAAACACCATCTCTTTATAATTTCTTCCTTGAAGGGGAGCAGGGAATTTAAATGAACACCCCTCAATTAGCTGAAGATTTATTTAAAAATAATTTGGAGGAGATTTAGGTATACTCTTTTATCCCTATACCCGTTTTTCTCACGGCAGGTTGGAGGGGAACATGCACATGACGAACACTGCAGTTCAAACACTGGACCTCCTTGCTGCAGTAAGGCTGCACGATTAACAGCCACAATACTGTATTATAGTATTATGGTAGTTCACCACATCTCCATCACCGAGGTGCCCGCCGGCGAGCTCTCGGGCCACAGTGCCGTGGTAGCTGGGAGTGCACGTTAAGACGGGCGCGTTGATGTACCACACGTTGATGATGACTGTGAAGTCATCGGTGAAGCCCGTCAGGCCCTCGCCGCCCTCGTCCGTGGCCATGACCACGAAGCGCCACACGGTGCGCTCCTCGCGGTTCAGCGTACACTGGGCGTAGATCTTGCCCGTGCCCTTGTTGATGATGGACTCGCTTTCGGCGCCCTGGCCTATAGGGGGGTATTCACAAGCATTAGAACTTTTTGCCCGGGGTGGCTTGATTGATTGGAAATACAAAAAAACGAATAAGCAAACTTCATCAAGGCTCACACGCACCAATACTTCTATAATGAACTTTACGGGAAGGCAAAGTGTTTTTCAGGGATTAGCTCTCACTGGAGACGTGTTCGGTAGCGTACCTCGTCCCTTCGCTGGTTATTTATTCTGGAGACATGGGCCTTCGGGCTAAATGTCTCTTTGTTTTGTTTTAATTCAGTGCGGAAGTTAAAAGAAAATAAATACAGTGTGTTTATTGTAGATATGTGATGCCAAAACAGAAAGCAGAGGCCCTTTTTTATTAAACTTGTTTTGGAAGAAATGCTTCATAGAATATTAAACACCGATGTCTTAAAAAAAAAAAAAAAAGCGACAAAACAAACAAAATAAGAAGAAAAACAAACGCAATTAAAGTGCACTGTGCAATAAAAGTATTGGCCCATTCATCACGCCGGAGCCACTTGTAGCATAATGTGCACCACCACCGATGACCTTTAACATCCTCACAGGATGTTTTCCTTAATTCACTGAGAAGAAGCGGCAAATTGTTTTGTTTCCGTCAAAATGCTTCTGGATGAGCAGTTTGAGGTAACACAAAAATCAAAGTCAATTTGATGTGATACATCAAAAAAGCACATTCACGATTTGAAATTATGCATTGCTTTTTAAAGTGACTTTAATGTCACACGGCTGTTCTGACCTCTTTCTTATCAAAAGTGGTCGTTCTCCTCCTCGAAGACGCTCTGCAACTTGTGAATTAATAAATGCCGGGACAAAACACTGATGCTTAACAGTTCTGGTAAAGCCTCTGTTTTTCCCACTTGACACGTACATAGTTTGCACACCTTCAGAGCCTATAAACACCTGCAGCGCCTATCAACTGCACGCTGCATACAAAAATGCTTGGATATGATCATCTGCACTTCTACATCACTGTACAGTGTCTCTTTACGTGTAACTGTACAGTGTCTCTATGAGTGTAACTGTACAGTCTCTTTAAGTGTAATTGTACAGTCTCTTTGAGTGGAACTGTACTCTTTACCTTCTTTCGTATTTTCTTTATCTTCGTCACCGTCGTTGGCGCTGACAGTGAGAATAGCCAGTCCCACCGCCACCGGCCTGAGAGAACGCCGGCCGGTTGTAGTTCACATCACTGATGAACACGCGCACATATGCCGTGTCTGAGCGAATGCCATGGAGGGGGGTCACAGGGATCATAATGCACACCAGACAGAAAGAAAGACAGACAGACAGACAGACAGACAGACAGACAGATAGACAGACAGACAGACAGACAGACAGACAGACAGACAGAAAGAGGAAAATAAGTGTTAGTTTGTTGCTCTTATTCTGTCGCATCGTGAGAGCCTGTCTGTCTCTGTCTCTCGTGGATTTCACGCGGTGGATGCCTCTAATATCTAACACACAAACACAAACATAGGCACAAAGACACCCAACTAACACACACATGCACAAACACACACATTGACACAAAACACACACACATACACACACACAGACGGTTATAATGGATGCATTTAATATTTAACACACACAGGCATACACACACACACATTCATGATGGAGGCCTCTCATAATTAAATGTGCACACACACCACACCTACATTACCCCATCACATCCCACCTACTGTACCTCTTAATCCATCACCCCACCCGTGTTGTCGTCATCCCTCTCTCATAAATCATCCTTCTATCTATTCATTTGACATACGATCTGCTCAGGTAGGGAGGTGAAGGGGGAGGGATCGAAGCATTGTGATGGAAGGAGGAGGAGGGGGGAGGGAGGTTATCTCTCAGCTGGAGAGAGAGAGAGAGAGGGGGGGGGGAGTGCGGTCTAGAGAGACACCTTTGATTTCTAGTATCAAAAGGAACATCATTTCCAATACTCCTTGGCTCTCCTCACCATCAAAGAGTCTGCTGATCATTCTTTTCTGTTCAGACAGCCCTCTGAAATGGGTGGTCAATGACAGAGAGAGAGAGAGAGAGAGAGAGAGAGAGAGAGAGAGAGAGAGAGAGAGAGAGAGAGAGAGAGAGAGAGAGAGAGAGAGAGAGAGAGAGAGAGAGAGAGAGAGAGTTTTGTTAATTTGTTTGTTTTTGTTAATCTGTACAAACATGCACATACACACTAGACTTGCCACCCGTTCCTTGAAATACGTATTTGTTACGTAATTGGGAATTAAATGTTGCGTTCCGTATTGAACCAATACGGAACGCAGTTTGTCCCGTATTTTCACAATCTGTCCCATGCACGTCTGTCACACACACACGTGAACACTGAACTAACAATAATGAACAAAATAAAGGACAGGAAATATTAAAAACAGCAAAATATGTTGGCGGGAGGTGCGCAAGACCTTCCGCGGACTCTCCTCTCTGCTCTGCCTCTGTGCCAAATCCTGTCTGTCTGCCTGTCAGCCCGGCCCGGCCCCTTTGCGCTGCCTGTCGTCGTTACGCTCGCTACGTTACGTCATTACGCCGCTCTGTCGCGGCGTGATTTTTAAAAACAAATGCAAGATGTCTTCAGATACGCCACCTCGTCCTCAAAAGAGGAAACACCGACAACAGAAATACAGACGAGAATGGGAAGAGGCAAACCAGTGGCTTGATAGGGTCCCTGAAGATGACTACAAGGCAAATTGCAAAGCATGTCGCAGAACATTTTCAGTGTCGCACGGTGGGCTGTCTGATGTCAAACAGCACGCAGCCGGGGATCTCCACTCAAGAAATATCAGAACACAAAGGAGCCAAGCACCAGTGTCACAGTTCTTCATAGCTGAAACATCTCCTGAGATTGATTCGGTATGATATGGGACCAGGGGTGGGTAGAGACTCTACCCAGAGACTCTACCCACCCCTGGTCCCATATCATACCGATATGATTTTAAAGTCTATTAAATAAACGTGTATTTAATATTATCAATATAGAATGAAATGTAACCATAAAGAACATCTCTGATTCAGAATCAGAACTCTTATGTTGTTATGCTAATGCTGCTCATTTGAAATTATTCCTAATAGATTAACAGCAAATAAATACTGTGAATAAATAGGCCTACTGTGAATAAATACGATTGATTGATTGATTGATAAATAAAATAAATAGTGACAACAATATGAAAGTAATAATCTGACATCATCCCATTCCCCCCTCTAGATTACTGCAGCTGAGGTGACACAGGTATACCACACAGTAAAACATAACCTCAGCTACAACAGTGCTGACTGTGGACACAAGCTCAATCAAAAGACTCTATCTGATTCCAAAATGGTGAAGAAGATGACTTTGGGGAGAACAAAGCAAGAGGCACTGGTGAAAGACGTCCTGGCCCCGAAGGCAGTGGGTGATGTTCTCAAGATCTTAACATCACCACCCCTCCCATTCTCCATACAGACCGATGCTTCCAATAAAGGGAACAGGAAGATGTTTCCCCTTGCTGTCCAGTACTTCACTCCAGAGTCTGGTGTCACCAACAAAATGCTGGACTTCATAGAGAATCCAGATGAGTCAGCTGCTGGGATTGTAGCTCTCCTGGAACAATCCCTTGAGAAATTTGGCTTGTCAATGGATCAAGTGACTGCATTCAGTGCTGACAACACAAATGTCAATTATGGTATTCACAACTCTGTTTTCACCAACCTGAAGAGAAAACAAAATGATCTGCTGCGAGGAAACTGCCATGCCCACATAGTGCACAACACAGTGAAGCACGCCCTTGACAAGCTTACTGTAGATGTGGAGAATGTTGTGCTGAAGGTCTATGGCCACTTCTCCATTTCAGCAAAAAGAAGAGAGTCACTCAAAGAATTTTGTGAGTTTTGTGACGTTGAATTCCAAGAGATCCTACGACATGTGACAACCAGGTGGCTCTCCCTCAATCCAGCCATCCATCGGCTGATGCAGACCTGGACTGCACTGAAGTCGTACTTCATCAGTCTAGGAGACGAGTGTCCCAAGCAAGTGCAAGCTTTGTTAAAGCTCAACAGAGACTCAACTGTGGAAGATGAAGACATTGTGGAGATTTACCTTCTTTTCTGCAACAATATACTCTCCCTCTTTGAGGAAGTAGTAAAGAGCCTGGAGAGCAATAGAACCACCTGTGTTGAGTTGTATTCCATCATGGATGAATTCAGGCAAAAGCTCATACAGAGACGAGACGACCAGTTCTATGGGTACCTAACAAGGCAAAAGCTGCAGCGCCTCCTCCCTCATGACGCACACATGGCAAGGGCCGAATTCACTGCATTCCTCAATACAGCCATTTCATATGTTGAGAAATGGTTCGACTTCTCCGAAGAGAACTGGCTCTTCTCACTGCAGCCTCTCTTACTCCAACATGGCAACCTGACCTTTAATCAAATTGAGAAGGTGGCTACCAAACTCAACCTCATCAATAAATTGAAGATGAATGAGCTTTACGATGAGTGCACCACAGCCAATACAATCCTGAGGAGGCTCAGAGAAGAATATTCTGATGCATGGAAGTCCAAGGGTGTGGCTGCGAGGTGGATGGCTGTGTTTAAAGAAGTGGATGTGCCCAACATGCTCTCCATCATGAGACACATCCTGAGCATCCCAGCATCCACTGGATACGTGGAAAGGATCTTCTCCAGAATGACCAACAAGTGGAGTGACTGCAGGAGCAGGTGCTCAGTGGAGCTCATCAGGAGTGAGCTCCTCATTACTCTGAACTTTGAGCAGACCTGTCCAGAGTTCCACACCACAGCTCTGAAAGACAAGGAGCTGCTCAGTGCTGCAAGAAGTAACAAGAAGTACTCCTGGAAGAAGAAGTGAGGAAGAGAGGGGACTGTTTAAACCTGTTCTAACAAAAAAAAGGACATAAAGGAGTTGAGGGAAGCTATGCACTTTATTTTTTATCTGTTTATTAGTTTTATGTTATGCACTTTCTTTAGGCGTATCTTGACTCCACTGGTGGCTCCCAGTTATGAAGCAGAGGGTATGCGGCCAGGTTCAGACTTGGCTCAGGGAGTGATGTTATCAATCTTTTCATTTGTCATTTTGTTCAATCAGATAATCATAACAGGTTCACAAAAGTGTTTCATTTTAAGATGATTCGTAAAAGAGTCCTCAGGCAGGCTTTGTTACAGCTGTTACAGCACTTTATATGCATATAATACAGACTAGCATATGCTCAAGTTCAGCCTAGGTCAGTCTAATCACCCGTAACAAGTTTACAAGTGTGTTTCATTTCATTGTTTTCTGCCTTAAGTTTAATTGTTCCCAAATGTTACACTTAAAGCACATTCTATTGTAGCTTATTTAATTTAGGTGCTGTTCTGTTTCAGTTAACGTGCCCTATGCAGGCAGGCTTTGTTTAATTTACTATGGCTATGCTCAGGTTCAAATGTTACACTTAAAGCACATTCTATTGTAGCTTATTTAATTTAGGTGCTGTTCTCAGGTTCAGGCTAGTTCAGCCTATGCACAGTATGTATTTAAACATACAAGTTTACAAGTTCATTGCTAATAAAGCACTTTAAACTAAGTATGACTACAGTAAATGCTTTCTTGACTACCCCTTCCTTACTGACCACCAAGTGACCCCAGGGCCCAGAGGCTATTATGGTATGTGAAATCATGTCAATTATTTAAATCAAAGCATTTTGGTTCATATAAAAAATATATGTTAGTTTCGGACACCCGCGCGGCGTGAGGGGTGTTCCTTATTTATATTTCTGAAAGGTGGCAACCCTAATACACACACACATGTAAACTAGAGGTGTGAGAGATTCAAGATTCAAGAACTTTATAACTAGGCAGTGAACGTTTGGCTTCATGTGAACTTTTGGCTAGCCTGCTCTGTTTATAGAGTACCTTCTAATGTGAGCTACTAGTGAGGACGGGCTAGCCTGCTCTGTTTATAGTGTACCATCTAATGTGAGCTAATAGTGAGGATGGGCTAGCCTGCTCTGTTTATAGAGTACCTTCTAATGTGAAGTACTAGTGAGGACAGGCTTGCCTGTTCTGTTTACAGCGTACCATCTAATGTGAGCTACTAGTGAGGATGGGCTTGCCTGCTCTGTTTATAGAGTACCATCAAATGTGAGCTACTAGTCTTAGAACAGTCTATTTTACTCTGTTTATAGAGATAGCGCTAGTCTAATTTACATTAGGCTGGGTACACCACGATTCTGTAATGCTGACACTGAGATGCCACAAGGTTTTTATACTGGTCACAGCAGCAGAAACTGCATTCTGGAGGTATATAGTACACCTACACCTATCAGTATTGTGGAGCTGCCCCGCACTGTCCTGAGGTGTAAAACCCGCAGGCGAAGGCAAATCTGCAAAAATGTTTCTGTAAACTCTTCCACTGAGCTGAGTTGCAATCCAACTCCCTCAAACCTTAATACTTTGGAAGAGCTTAGAATAGGATTCATAAATATGAGAACGCTTTCAACTAAAGCGCTCTTGATCTCCATGATCTAGTGGTTGAAAATAAGATAGACATCATGGGCCTATGTGAAACATGGTTACAACCAGACGTTTACTTACCGTTAAACGAAGCTACCCCACCAAACTATGTTAGCACACAGTTATCCCGAGAATCAAAAAAAAGGTGGTGGAGTGGCTTTAATCTGAAGCTCGAAACTCTCCATGAAGCAGAAAAATAACTATGCTTTTTTAATCCATTGAAGTTTTTGCTTTCTTCTCCTCAGTACCTACTACAGCAGAAAGGGCAGTAGATTCATTCTTCTTAGCTATAGTATACCGCCCACCGGGCCCATACACACATTTCGTGGATGAGTTCTCTGAGTTTGCGGCTGACCTTAACATATTCTGACAGTGTTTCGCTTGTTGTCGATTTTAACATTCATGTGAATAACCCGTCTGATCCTGTCGCAAAGGATTTTCTTTCTATAACAAATGTGCTTGGCTTTAAACAGCTTGTCCAGCACCCTACCCACAATGGTGGAAACACACTGGATCTCGTCTTGGCCTGTGGTGTTGATATCTCACCTTACACCTCAGCTTTATCCGACCACTTCCTTCTAACTTTCAAGGTGGAATCTTGCCCCCGCGATGATTGCCAGGCTAGTTATAGCTGCAGTCGCATCACCTCTGCAACTACTGCATCCATGGCAGCTAATCTACCTTTCTCACTCGCTCCTCTCTCTGACTTTAGTGGCTCTGTGGGTAGTGTTACTGAAGACTTTAACACTGCCTTATCTGCAATCAATCGACTCTGCTGCTTCTCTTATTGTTAAAAAGCGAACCACAAAATGGCCAGCGCCTTGGTTCAATGAGGAGACTCGCACCCTCAAACATAGCTGCAGAAGACTAGAATGCAAATTTCGTTCAACGATACTTGAAGTATTTCATCTTGCATGGCATGACAGCCTGCTCAGCTATAAAGCTGCATTAACTACTTCCAGGAATGCCTACTTTTCAAGTGTTATCAACTTAAACAAGAACAAACCTAAGTTTCTGTTTGACACTGTAAGAAGCCTGACGCAAAAACAACTTCAAACAGTTGGCTCCTCACTCTCTGCTAGCAACTTCTCGGAATTCTTTGAGCACAAAATTTAGTCTATTAGAAAATACATTCATGACTTCCCCACCCATCATCCTGAACATCATGTAAGAGGGGTACAATGTGTACCTCCTGAAGCAACCCTCCTGCAGTTCAGCACAAACTCCTTGGATGAACTTGCTAAACTAACACAGGCCTCTACTTGTATGCTGGACCCTCTCCCCACCAAGGTTCTTAAAAAACTTTTCCTGGCCTACTATGCTCAACATCATGAACAGATCCATCTACCTTCAAGACTGCTGTGATAAAACCTCTACTGAAGAAGCCCGGCCTAGTCCCAGAAGTACTGAGCAACTATCAGCCCATCTCTAACCTTCCTTTCCTTTCGATAGTACTGGCAGGAATTGTAGCTGACCAAACCATCAATCATCTGATGGTGAACAATTTATTTAAAGCCTTCCAGTCTGGGTTTAGAACCTTCTACTCCACTAAAACTGCTAATGACTAGAGTAGTTAATGATATTTTCCTTACAATGGACAGCAATGCAAGCTCCTTGCTGGTGCTGCTCGACCTTAGTGCCGCCTTCGACACAATTGACCAGAGCACCTCCTTGATCGTCTCGAACACTATAATGGCATTAAAGGTTTTTCTCTGGTTTAGATCTTACCTCACAAATAGAAAGCAATGTGTTCTTTGTGATGATTCACATTCGAATAACTGTAACCTAAGCTTTGGTCTTCCCCAACGGTCCGTCCTTGGTCCTCTGCTCTTTGCAATCTACATGCTCCCTCTTGGTGATGTTATTCTCAGTTATGGAATAAGTTTTCACTGTTATGCTGACGACCCCCAAATTTATATTCCTATCAAGTCAAACGACTCCTCCCAGATCCAGAAAGTTGAATCCTGCCTGACTGCGATGAAAAGATGGATGTCCCAAAACGACCTGCAGCTTAACACAGGAAAAACAGAGATGAAAATGATCGGCCCGAAGCAACAATGACCATTATTTGAAGATGTAACACTGTTGTTTGAGGGCTCTACTGTGGCCCAAAGCTCTTGTGTTAAAAATCTTGGTGTCCTGTTCGACCCAATGCTATCTTTCAATCAACATGTGAAATGTATAACCAGAATTGCATTTTTCCATCTTAGAAACATTGCTAGAATATGATCAATGCTGTCTGCCGCGGATGCAGAGACACTCATCCACACGTTTATATCATCTAGACTAGATGACTGTAATGCACTGTTTTCTGGGTTACTGAACTCTGCTACGAGAAGCCTCCAGCTTGTGCAGAATGCTGCTGCTAGACTTTTGACTAGGACCAGAAAGTTTGACCACATTACACATTACTCACTCTTTCTCTCTCTCTCTCTCTCTCTCTCTCTCTCTCTCTCTCTCTCTCTCTCTCTCTCTCTCTCTCTCTCTCTCCCCTCTCTCTCTCTCTCCCTCTCTCTCTCTCTCTCTCTCTCTCTCTCTCTCTCTCTCTCTCTCTCTCTCTCTCTCTCTCTCTCTCTTTCTCTCTCTCTCCTATCTCTCAATCTGTCTCTCTACCTCTCTCTATCCATCTTCCTCTACTGTCCTCTCTCTCTTCCTCTCCATCAATCTGCCTCTCTCTGCCTCTCTTGCATCTATCTCCCTACCCCTCACTCCCTTTCTTTTCTATATCTCCCTCTCTCCTCTTGTCATCTTCCCCTGCACCTTCCTCTTTCCTCTCTCTAAACGGTAGTATAAACTTAGCTCTCTCTTTCTCTCCTTCCTCTGAACGGTAGTTTAAACACACACCTCTCTCTCTCTCTCCCTCTCATCTCTCTGAACGGTAGTTTAAACTCACCTCCCTCTCTCCCTCCCTCTCATCTCACTGAATGGTAGTTTAAACTCACATAGTCGCTGCATGAATTCCCTCATCACCAACGCAACTATTTAGCTGCTGAATCTTAACTGCTGCAATGATGCTACCCATGCGCCAGCGAGCGACTGTGTTTAAACGTGAGCTAATAAACGCTTATCAGAGTTATATTTATTGTCGTAACAAAGTCATAACTGAACTATGTGTTAGCACTAAAAGATACCTGACATACATTTACCACCTCTGACAAACGGATAATCTACAGGTGGAGTATCCAGATGTTTACCAACATTTCGAGATTCAATGTGTTGGGTTTACACTGCCCATTGATTCCATTCACAGAATTTGGATGGAGGAAAAATATGCCAATTTTTCCTGGTGTGTGTGTGTGTGTGCAAAAGGAAAGAGCCCATGGTCTCCCGCACGACGACGCAGTTTTTTGTTATTTATTGTTTTTATCGCAACTATTTTAGTTTAGGAAGTTAGCAGCCCGTTCAATTATAACTTTTGCACACTTCTGGAGATCAGATCGACAGTCGCTCGCCGCCTACCGGAGTTTTTTCATTCTTTCGACTTGGACGTCCCGCCCGAAGTCACAGCTGGATTATCTCCGACCATCTTGGGCACGATTACACGCAAGCGTCGCCGGAGGAAGCGAGGGAAGCGAGCCGGCGTGCTAGTCAGGCTAAGATGCCGATCCGATCGCCCCCCACTACCCACCATTCTACTGTCTAATGTACAGTCTCTGGACAATACGTTAAGCGAGCTACAGGCTTGTATTCAATTCCACCGGGAAACTAAGGACAATTGTATCATCTGCCTTACGGAGACATGGATGTCGGAGGGGGTTGCCGACGCAGCTATCGAGCCGACGGGATTTTCCGTCCACCGGGCGGACAGAACAAAGGCTCTCTCCGGTAAAAATCGCGGAGGGGGGGTATGTCTCATGATAAATAGATCTTGGTGCAACCAAAGTCATGTACATCCCCTCAAGTCTTTCTGTTCCCCGGACCTGGAGTACCTGATGCTTATGTGCCATCCACATTGGCTACCTCGGGAGTTTACAGCGGTCTACACGCGCGTAACGCCGCCTTTGGCTCTGGGAATACGGAGGAATATACGAGAGCCCGTTACGACCTCCGCAAGACCATCGTCACTGCCAAGCGGGAGTATAAGGAAAGAGTAGAAGATAAATTCAAGTGCCACGATGCGAGGGGTATGTGGCAGGGGCTGCAGACGATAACGAACTTCAGAGGGCAAACCAGTTGTGTAGAGAACTCCTCTACCTCCCTCCCAGGAGAGCTAAATACTATTTTTGCTCGGTTCCACGTGAACGGCAGCCCGCCGAAGCCAGCGCCGCCTGAGGAGACCAGCCTGCTGAGCATCTCTGAGGCGGATTCAAGCGGCTGAACATCCGAAAGGCGGCAGGCCCCGACGACATCCCGGGCCGCGTCCTCAGAGCATGCGCAGACCAGTTGGCAGGAGTCTTTGCAGACATCTTCAACCTCTCCCTGTTCCAGGCTGTTGTCCCCGCGGTCTTCAAGATGTCCACCATCGTGCCTGTCCCTAAACAACCCAAGGTAACATGCCTGAATGACTATAGACCTGTAGCCCTCACCTCGATTGTCAGCAAATGCTTTGAGAGGTTGGTCAAGGACTTTATTTGTTCCGTGTTACCTGCCACGCTGGACCCATGGCAATTTGCATATCGTCAAAATAGATCCACGGACGACGCAATTGCCATGGCCGTCCACACTGCCCTTTCCCACCTGGAAGGAAAGAACTGTTATGTGCGAATGCTGTTTGTGGACTACAGCTCAGCGTTCAACACGATAGTTCCTGCCAAGCTCGACACCAAGCTTAGAGGTCTAGGCGTGCCCCCATCCACGTGCAGCTGGATACTGGACCTCCTGTCGGACCGCCACCAGGTGGTGAGGATGGGCAGCACCACCTCAGAGCCACTGACCCTCAACACGGGAGCCCCCCAGGGATGCATGCTGAGCCCTCTCCTCTACTCCCTCTACACCCACGACTGCATGGCTATGCACAGCTCCAACGTCATCATCAAGTTTGCTGACGACACGACAGTGATGGGCCTGATCGCCGGCGACGACGAGACAGCCTACAGGGAGGAGGTCGGATCGCTGGAGCAGTGGTGCCAGGAGAACAGCCTCGCCCTCAACGTCAATAAGGCCAAGGAGCTGATCGTGGACTTCAGGAAGCAGAGGGGAGAGCACAGCCCTATCTCCATCGACGGTGTTGCAGTAGAGAGGGTCAGCAGCTTCAAGTTCCTCGGTGTGCACATCTCCGAGGACCTCACATGGTCCACGCCTGTATTTCCTCAGGCGTCTGAAGAAATTCAGCATTGGCCCCCGCATCCTGAGAACATTCTATAACGGCACCATCGAGAGTGTTCTTACAGGGTGTATCACCGCCTGGTACGGGAACTGCACCGCACTTTAGCGCAGAACGCTTCAAAGGGTGGTATGGACGGCCCAGTATATCATTGGAGGTGAGCTCCCCTCCCTCCTGGATATATACAATCAGCGGTGCGTGACCAAGGCCAAACTTATCATAAAAGACATTGCCCACCCCAGCCACAAATTGTACACACTTTTACCGTCAGGCAGGCGATACCGCAGTATCAAGTGCCGTACAAATAGGCTTAGAGATAGCTTCCACAGTCAGGCCATCAGGCTGCTGAACAAGGGCGTATAGCATATAACAATGTATATTTTATTACATTGATTTATATATACATATTGCTCTTTTCTGTGCCGATATTTTGCATTTTATAAATTGCATTTTTATTTTTATTTTTAAACTTTATTCTATTTTTATTCTATTTTTATCTATTTATCTACTTATTTTTATAACTGCTGTCTGTCGTCGGGTATTGCACATAAGATTTTCACATCACTGCTTTATACTTGTGTAAACTGTGAAGTGACAATAAACTTGACTTGACTTGCCTTGAGCGATATGGGAAGAAGGAAAGAGCGAGGGATGGGTGAGAGAGAGAGAGACAGAGAGGCTGTGAATCAAACCCAGGTCTTGTGGAGCTTCAACAAGGGGGTACGCTCAATGGGGATTCAAAACCCAGAAGCTTCCATCTGGGAGTAAAAAAAACCCTAACCGCTAGACTAGGTGCTTCCCCTGCGTATACACACCCCTAAGAGTTTAGTGCATGTCCATCATTCGTCGTGATGCTAAAAACAGCCATATTGTTAAGTTAGGACAGTGGTTCCCAAACGTGTTCTGCAGGGTTTATAGATACAACAAATGTCACCCCCCCCCACCCAACACATCCTTTGCTTGCACATATATAATATATAATAAAAATATATAATTTATGAATATCATTGTCTGTAATTAATTCAGAACTGAAACAGCAAATCTAAGGCACCTTTATGATATTGCATCATTTCAACTAAGCCTTAGCCCACCAGTTGTGGAACCAAACTCCTAACTTAGGTGCTAACAAAGGTGGATAAGAAGGGTTAGGATAAGTTTGGGATAAGTGTCGGTCAGACTTGCCTTACTCATGTTGGAATGTTCAGGGTTATTCAGTGTTAATGGATACAGGGAGTGATTCCCCCTTGTTATTCTGACTACAAATATGTGAAAGTGAAAGGGAAAGTGCATAAACATATTCTTTCATGGTTTATTGCAACCAGCAGATGAAAGCAGAACAACAGCAGGTCTGTCATGAAACGTATTTCTGTCTGGTGGTCTATGTTTGACAATGTTTGAAAACTCAGAATGCCTCACTGCTAAATATATGCTGTCTGGCACCGACAGGACTTGCCACACAGCACGATGCCGTCGCATGTGTCAACAAAAAGAAGACGGGTAGAACGAAAATGAGGCAATTCAAACCAGAGTAGTCTCAGGAATAGTCTCAACTCTGTAAACTTTCTTTGCATTTATTTTCATTACCCGCACCGTTCCAGAACAACCTTGTCTCTGACCTTAGACCAGCCTGAAACACAGATTACCCTGCAGGACCAGAGAGTCACCAGCCCACAGCACTCTGACTATTCACCAGCCAAGGAGATCAGAGATTCTCTTGAAAAAAGCCAAATGTCTCCTTAATGAGACTGAAGGGCCACTATTTGTTCTTTGTTTCTCATTCAGGCCAGACATGTTCTGTCAAACAATGCTGTGAGTCTGCATCCTTGGCAGAGAGAACTATTATTGACTCAAGTTAAACAAGATTATTTTAAAGTTTGTAGATGCAAAACTTTAGCTTGATGCAACTGGCTACCTTAAAATACTGTTCTATAAATACTCAAGGTCTTAATACCTTGGCCTTAATATTTGAGGGGGAAGATATTGACTTAATTTTGGCCATTCATCATCCGAAGACTTATGGCGACATAAAGCCAAAAGCTACACAAGCAAGCCGGGGGTAGGACACTGAGATGCTCTCTATAAGCGGGGCTGCATGATTACGTGACAAATTCCGCACATTTCTTAAATGACTATCCTAACGCTTAAACAGAGAAAGGAAATAAAAAGTTTAAAATAATGACAGAAACCCCAAACGGTCTGTGTGCACATAAGAATGCGTTCTCTGTGGAACGTCTAACTTGCAGCGGGTTCCAACGTAAGAACACAGTGGTGTGTGAACACATGGGGAGGGGGGAGAGTGAACAATGTGGACTTTTTGTACGGAGAGATGCATTTAGAGTTCACAGGCCTTTTAAGCTTTAGCTTCCCTGTCAGTCAATGCTCCTCCAGGTCCTCTGAAATGCTCCCAACGGGGCCATTGAGAAAGTCCAATCAATGTGAATGCCATTATTTTGTGCGCGTGCACACAACATAATAACACACACACACAATCACACAATCACACACACTAGCGACAACATGGCACTCATGGCAGCGGAATCAGAGTTATTTTTTAAATTAAATCGTCAGGCAAGTTGAAAAGACACTGCGAATGCATTGGCAATGGGCTGAACACAGGAGAAAACTGTGGCATCTCTGTCTCCAACACATCTCAAAATTCACAAAGGACCGCAACCACCCTGGGCACCATCTCTTCTCCCCCCTACGGTCCTGTCGCTGGTTCCGCAGCATCCGTACAAGGACTACAAGGTACAAGGACAGTTTTTATCCACAGGCAGCAAACTAAACTTCTAGGAGTGCTGTCACTATCATAAAATTGTCATTAACATTACACTATACTTTTTCTGGACTTTCAGGACACATTACAGCTAATGCAATGTTCTGCACTGTACTGCACTGTACTCATGATGCTGCTGCACAACTGGCACTTAAAATGTTTTTAAATGCCTTTTGCAGAATTTTACACATGTACATATCATACATCAGTCACTTTACTGTTCATTTTTGTGTGTAAGCATTCCATTGTACTTTTTGCAAATGGCAAATAAAAATCTTGAATCTTGAATCTTGAATGTCTAATGAATACGATATCAGAGCCAGAACATCAGCACCTCCTGCCCTTGATCAGCGTTTGAGCCTGTGACACAAGCTGTTCAGCACCTGGGCTCCAGGCTACACCACAATGCATGACCAGAAGTAGCAACTGCTGTGCCTGAGTGATCTCCCCTGTGCTGTAGTGGGCTGGACCTCCACATGCTCGGCTACCACCATGATATCAATTGACACAGCGGTGGGAGGGTGCCTCTCGCCATTTTTTAAATGTGAATCTGCAAAGTAAAAAGAGCGTTTAGCATTTTTCAGAAACCGCGAGAAATGCAGTCCGAGAGTGCAAAGTGCACCCCTGGAGCTAAACCACACACATGTTTATCAACCAAGACTGCTGACGGACTTACTGGATGGAACAGGTAAATAAGCGTTATCATGTATCCACGTTTGTGTTTTTAATTATTTTAAATTATTTTTTTACGTTCAGCATATGCAACCTTTTCTATTCTATTGGTGACGGACACAATTAAACATTTCAACAATCTCTCCTAGAATATGCGGCTAATTAAACCCCATTTAATAATTACAAATATGACGTCTTTTAAATAGCAGAAGGAACTGTGGTCCAACCATTCTTGCTGGCTGCTCTAAACCGCTGATAAGTACATAATTACGAATTATGAAATAACCGTGATATATCTTAATCAAAATCTAAATTAAAACTCAATCTGAATTCGGGAGGCGTTTCATGTGGCATGTTGATATTCTTGATATATGTCTGTAAAAGCCACAATTCTGGCAAAGAGTGGGTAACAAACCTACGGTGTATTCAAGTCTCTGTATGGGGCTCATGCCTTCTCTAAGTGTCATCATGCAATGAAGACCAACACATTCCCATTAGGGAGTGTTTCTCTGCAGTGTGCAGAGAAACTCTACTTGTTGTTCGGACTCCAGACTTCGCTCTTGTTAAATCCAGTCGGAAAGCTAAGCAAAAACATTGGTTTGGATCGCTCCGTCAGTTGCTCCAATTTCCCTCGGGCAACACCATGTTTTTTAAATGCACCTTCTCCGGAAGCTTCTCTGTGCATTTTGCAGTTCAAATGAATGAATAAAAAAAAAAATGTTATTGAATTTATTATTAGACTCAAAGGCTTGACAGACAAATAGAAAGAGGACGGGAGAGAGAGAGAGAAAGAAGTGGAGGGAGAGCGAGAGAGAGATAAAGAGAGAGAGAAGGGAATCATCACACCAATGCTAAGAGAGAGAAAAAGAGTAGAAGGCACAGCGGTGTGGCACGGTTCTCACTGGATTAAGACCAACTCACTGGGATGAGATGGGAAAAAAACTTTTAGCACAAGGTTCAATGTATATGTGTGTGTGTGTGTGTGTGTGTGTGTGTGTGTGTGTGTGTGCGTGCGTGTGTGTGTGTGTGTGTGTGTGTGTGTGTGTGTGTGTGTGTGTGTGTGTGTGTGTGTGTGTGTGTGTGTGTGTATTTGTGTGTGCTCCAGTCAGAGGAGTATTCCACTAAGAGCTATTACCGGGGGGCCATGTCAGGGGACGTGCAAAAGTAGTGTGCTGATGGTGATGACAATGGCAATGGTGATGATGGCGATGATGATGGTGATGCTGATGGTGATGGGTGCTTGTTTCTCGCTGGTGGAGGTTTCAGCAACATTCACTGAATGACAGTAAATATAGGTTACTGTTATTTACTTTTAATTATTTATTATTGAAAGGCCCAAGGGATAGGGATGTATAAGTGTGTGTGTATGTGTGTGTGTGTGTGTGTCTCTCTGTGTTTGTGTGTGTGAGCATGAGTTTGTGTGTGGGGCCTTGTGTGTGTGTATGTGTTTGTATATTTGTGTCCAAACCTATTTGTATGAGCATTTAGAAGTTTTACTTTTGAAAAGGTTGATGGAAACGGCAAAATTAAGAAAATGAAAAAACGTTCTCAGTGTGGCTTGAGGACCTTTTTCTTAATAATGTTTTCTTCGAAAAAACACAAAGAATTTAAATGGGAGATTCAACTTCTGACATGGGGAATATTTAACCTCGCATGACTGATCAGCTGTTTCCTCTGTCTGAAAAACACACACATGGCTGGTGGCAACAATAGGTACACGTGGACCGATGAGGAGACCAAAATGTTCCTCCTCGGCCTCATCCATGAAAGCTGACCAAACTACACCTGGGCTTGGCCTCGTATATTCCCTCCAATCCCATCCAAATTCTATCCCATTTTTTTTTTTGCTTCCAATTGGCTTGACAATAAGGTGGCACTTGACACTTACAGAACGGACAGCGTATGCCTGTGTGTGTGTCTGTGTGAGCAATGGGTGACAAGAGGAGGAGGAGGAGGAGGAGGAGGAGGAGGAGGAGGAGGGGGAGGAGGACGAGGAGGAGGAGGAGGAGGAAAGATTCACTATAACGAACAGGGAGGCCAGCTGGTTCGACGGCCTCTCCTGGCTGAGCCCGGAGCTTATCACCCTTGGATATGCTGTATTCCCCTACTCTTCCGCCGGCTAGCGACTGAAGCCACTAAATAACAATGTAAAATAACCTTCATTAAAGTCTCAGACAGACCTCCGCATTTTGCTCACAATTATCATGATGATTAGTGGCAGGATAGGCATGAGCAGGCCAACAAAAAATACAATTAAATTTAAAATGAGTTTGTAGCACCAGGAATTAGGGTTTGTTTATCGCCCATGCGTCTAGATCAGTTGTGTGTGTGTGTGTATGTGTGTGTGAGTGAGTGAGTGAGTGAGTGAGAGAGAGAGAGAGAGAGAGAGAGAGAGAGAGAGAGAGAGAGAGAGAGAGAGAGAGAGAGAGAGAGAGAGAGAGAGAGGGCTAGAGAGAGAGTGTGTATGTGTGGGCCTTTTCCAATATCAGTAAGTGATTGCTTTAATTGGAGGAGCTTAAGTTTCATTTACTTGTTGGTGTATCAACATGCCGTAGTTTCCGTCTGTGTATGTTTAAAAAAAGGTTTTATTAAATAGCGTGTCGATGGGGGGGCTGTGAAGGACAGGTGTACCCGTGACGTGATGTGGACGATGGTGTGGGCCCGCACGTGCAGCATGAAGTTCCGGGTGGTCTCGTAGTCAAGGGCTCGGCCACCAGGATGGAGGCAGAGCCGTCCTCCCTGTTGGGCGTTAGGTAGAAGCGCACCGGCATGTTGGTCTCTGGCACCAGCGGGGAGGTGGCCTTGATGGTCTGGCATGAGGGAGGTGGCGGCGGGGGAGGAGGAGGAGAGAGGAAGGTGGCAGGGGGGAGGGGATAGCGGAGGAGGAGGAGGGAGAGGAGAAGCGGAGTAGGGAGGGCCGAGAGGGTATGGGAGAGAAGAAAGATAAGGATAAGCAGAAGAAAGGGAGAGGAAAAGAAAGGAAAGGAAATTAAACAAAACCAAACAAAGGCACAGCAGGAGCCAAAAGATCGAGTTGGTAATATAAAGAACAGATTCAAACATTCCATACTATAACACATAAAGAGAGAGAGGAGGACGAGCGGTAGCAGTCGAGACAGTAGAATAGGCAAAGAGGAAAATACAAGTAAAAATAAATAAATAAATACCATGTTTCCTCCATGTTTGTTGTACCCTAGCATCACATACGCACACAGCTACACACACACACACACATATTTTATATATACATATATAAAAATATAAATAGCAGGGAAATGTGTTGAGGTGAGATGCTGTCAATATATTTCCAGAGATGATGATGAATCCTATGTTTAGCGTTGTTGTGTTTGCCGAAGGCTGCCAGTTAAATATGTCAGCTAAATCAGATAACAGTGACGACGGGTCGCTGGCACTAAGCAGCCCAATTAATGTCCTGAATCTGTGCAGATGCAACACACACATTGCATTGGTTTGGATTTTCGCTCAGGAATGACTTGAGACAATTTTAACCGGACACTCTGATTACATTTTTCAAGAAGGCTAATGCAAATATTATTTATTTTATGGGGAAGTTAAATAGTCCTGAGGACGGTATACTGCAGTCTAGTGGGAAGTATTGCACAGCAAAGTGCAGTACAGCAAAGACACATCTTAAAAACACCTTTTATTCCATCTTACTAAATAAAATACTTTTTTATTCGATATTAGTGACTGCCGCTGTCTTGAAGCTGGCTATTTTAACAAATGTATTCATTGTTAATGTTTTAGCACTTTGTGTGCGTGTGCATGCAAATGTGCGTGTGTGTGTGTGCGTGTGTGTGTGTGCGTGTGTGTAGGCATGTGTGTGTGGGCGTGGGTGCGTGTGTGCGTGCATGTATGCATGCATGTGTGTGTGTGTGTGTGCCTGCATTTGTGTGCGTGCGTGTTTTAATGGACTCTGTGACCTTCCATAAGTCATGTCGAGTTAGTTTTTTTCCCCAGAGTTACATCAAAAAGCCATTATATTTGCATTAGCTCAGAGACCGTTGCTGTCCTCAGACTCCCAAGAATTCTGGCTCTCTCTCGCCACTGCTAATACAGCAGCACTTCATATTCATTGGCAAAGGCATTCACCACGTTCACATGTTTAAAATACACGGTCCAAGTTCAAAAGCTGGCACACCTGTCAGTATATGAAGCGGGGTGAAATGACAGGTATGAATGAGTGGGCGTGCTAAGAGGGGAGTTGCGTGAATGAGTGTTTGTGCGTATGTCTATCTGCTTCTCCACAGGTGTTCTCAATCGCTCCCATGATTGGGAGAGTAGAAATGCCGGTGCTTCCGTTCTACAGGGCCGGCTTTTTCTTCCACGTACCCGGGGGAATCAGAGGGCTCGAACGACGGAGACGGGCCGGCGATTCTACATCGAACCGCACCGCACCAGAGATCTTCATACAAACGGCCTCAATTCATCACAGCAAAGCGCGCACTGGACTGGGCCAGCCGACCATGCAGCGTGGAGATTGGCGAGAGACCTAACCTACAACGCCCTCAACTCATCACAGCAAAGGGAAGTCCTACTACCATTGCTTGTGTGTGACTTGAACAACGCCAGTGTTTGCCTGCTTATTGTGTGTGTCTGGCGGCGGATTTTGCCTTCCCCTCCTCCTACCCGCAGCACACCGGACCAGCCAACCATCGTGGAGCGTCGGGCTACGATTGAGGATTTCGGGAACGACCAACACCTACCCACGGATGCCTATCGCGAACGCCCCGCTCCCTGGACTTCCACCGAGAGTCGCGGGACTGAGCGACGTCACTGACACTGAAGTGCTGGGATTCCCTCTCACCCCTCCCCCGATTGGACGAGACTGTGGGTTGGGCCTTGAGTGGACGGCGTTATCCAATCGAACTATCCTCACTATCAGGTTTAGTAGTTGTAGGTGTAATAGTATGGTTGTGGGACCAGTGTAGTCAGCTGCAGTGTGTTGTGTTTCGCATGCCTTATTGGGTACAGCCTACCCCATACTTTGTTTTGCAGTTTAGTTGCAGTGGTACAGTTTTGCAGTGTGTTTGCAGTGATACGGTTTTCTGGATGCAGTGTAATTTTAGAGCAGCAGCACTCGGACTCTCCATCAGGGAGAGCCAAACTGGACTACCCTGTTTTAGAGGCTGATTTTATACTTTTTGATATTGTGCTCGCCCCGATCATGGGGAATGTGTTTTAAAAGAAGTTGTTAATAAAATTATTGTTAAGAAATATATATCGCCTCCTCTTGTTGTGTAACTCAAGGGTCATTATTATAACCTGTACCGCTACATATATGTAAAATATATGTTTGCAGGGTACATTTAGATATGCAGAGACAGGCTGCTCTATCCAGATATATATATAGATAGATGGATACTTGTATTTGTCCCTGTAGGGATATTGGTTTGCAGCATAATCACAGGGCATTTCACCATACATCAAAATAAGTACTCATACACATACTATATGTGTCATACCTTGATGTAGAGGAACACTATTAGGACGAGGGCCTCCTTTGTGACCAGGGGGGAGTGTTTCAAAGAGTAGCTCTCACCACTATGGGCGTGTCCTGGACGGTGTTCACAGGGATGACCACGTCACTCTCCCTCTCCCACTGCGGGGGCTGGTTCTTCACTGTTGGTGATGGTGACGGACAGCTTCACCGTCTGTCGCCACAATCTCTCTGGTGATATAGGTCCTCTGTGAAGGATGTGGGTGTGAGGAGGAGGAGGAGGGTACGGGGAGGAGTGGATGATGGAAGGAGATAAGTGGGGGGGAGAGGAGAGGAGAAGAGGGCGGGAGGTAAGGAGATGAGTGGAGAGGAGAGTAGATGAGGGAAGAGGAAAGCAGAGAAGAAGAGAGGAGAAGATATGAGGGGAGAGGATAGGACAGGATAGAAATGGAGAGGAAAGGACAGGAGTGGAGGGGAGGTAAGGAGATGAGCGAAGAGAGGAGAGGAGAGGGGAGAGAAGGGGGCATAGGAGAGGAGAGGAGGGAATGGGAGGAGTTGGATAGAAGTACATATATCTTGACAAGACTGAGCTCCTCTTCATACCGGGGAAAGACTGCCCTCAGATGGACCTACTGGTCACCATCGAGAACACCCAAGTCTCCCCCTCAACCACAACAAGAGACCTTGGTGTGGTGGTAGATGACCAGCTGTCCTGCAATGCCAACGTCACCGCGGTGGCCCGATCTTGCAGAATTGCCCTCTACAACATCCGCAGGATCCGGCCCTTCCTCACACGTGAAGCGGCGCAGATCCTGGTCCAAGCGCTCGTCATCACCCGCCTCGACTACTGCAACTCTCTCCTGGCGGGACTCCCCGCCTCTGCAACCAAGCCCCTCCAACGCATCCAGAACGCAGCAGCACGCCTGGTATTCAACCTACCAAAATTCTCCCACGTGACCCCTCTCTTCCGCGATCTCCACTGGCTTCCGGTAAATGCTCGCATCAAATTCAAGACTCTGGTGCTGACCTTTAGGGCAGTCAATGGAACTGCCCCAGCCTACCTCCAGGCGTTGGTCAAACCCTACATCCCAGCCAGAGCGCTCTGCTCAACTTCTGCCAGGCGACTTGTTCGACCTTCACTGATGACAACCAAACATCGCTCGTCCAAGACCCAGCTCTTCACGGCTCTGGCTCCACAGTGGTGCAATGAACTCCCGTCTCATGTCAGGACGGCAGAGTCCCTCGCCAGCTTCCGCAAGAGACTCAAGACCCACCTGTTCAGAGTCCACCTGGACTCTCCTTGAACCCTCCTTCTCCTTTGTGAAACTCCTAAACTTGCTTAAGTCCTGACATTAATAGCTCTTAGCATGTTGTATATGTTAGCAAGTGTATATCCTTAATGTTGATAACACGCTCTTATCACAGCTACTTAAGCAGGTGACCTAGCAGTACGAAATTATGTTATTCATCTTGTTAATATGAATACTTGTGAACTGCTCTATTTTTATGTTTGCGTACCTCAGTGTTATGCTATTGTCTGCTTCAACTAATGTACACCTTGTAAGTCGCTTTGGATAAAAGCGTCTGCCAAATGCCCTAAATGTAAATGTAAATATATATAAAGAAGTGATATGAAGGGAGGGGAGGAAAGAGGAGAGGTAAGCAGATGACAGATGAGATTAGAGAGGAGAAAGGAGGAGACGGGTGTATAGGAAAAAGGAGGAGATGAGGGGAGAGAGACAGGGAGAGCAGAGGCACGAATACATTAGAAAAGAAAAAGAACTGAACTTGCTGGGAGGCCATTAGTTAACCACATCACACCTAGGCTGCAGACAGGTACACATTCCCTTTTTAACGTTTGACACTCAGTGTATGCCCTATGTGTGTGTGTGCTCGGGGACTTGGTAAATATGTTATGTTTGAAACAGGCTCAGTTTACCAGGAAAATATCATTGCGTCGAAGACTAATGGTCAGGTTACATAACCTTACATATTAATAATAATCAGCTGCAGGCAGCTGGCAGTCTGTCCAAATATGAATTGGGGGAAAAAAAGGAAATGAAAAAAATATGTTAATAATGTGCTCCAGACCGCAAGGATCTGCCAATTGTTTCACCATCCACTCCCTGTGATTTACACAGTAATTGGCAAGCTTTAAATATTACATAACACTCTCCCTAGAGAGAGAGAGAGAGAGAGAGAGAGAGAGAGAGAGAGAGAGAGAGAGAGAGAGAGAGAGAGAGAGAGAGAGAGAGAGAGAGAGAGAGAGAGAGAGAGAGACAGACAGACAGACAGACAGACAGACAGACACAGATACTTGCTGACAACACTTTCTCTCCCTTCCCCTCTCTCTCTCTCTCTCTCTCTCTCTCTCTCTCTCTCTCTCTCTCTCTCTCTCTCTCTCTCTCTCTTTCTCCCTCCCCCTCACTCTGTCTCTCTCCAGTCTCCAGTGCCGTTAGCAGAGTGGATTAAGTCGTCTGAAGTGGGCGTTCCCAAGGTGATAACACAACATAATCACTGTGCTCTTGAGTTATAATGCATTCACACTGACTGCAAATGGACAGTGACAGATAAGTCCCCCGGCGAGTCTCCTGCTGAATCTAGTGAGTTAGGTTAGTACGTCAGTAAGCCACCCGCGAGTCCCGCGGGGGGAGTCTACCGCACCGGATCTAGTAAGTTAAGTTAGTGAGTTATATTAATAATTATAAATGAATAAACAATGTTCCTTTGGATGAAACTTCTCCCCCAACACCAGCACTATTCCTGGGCTTAGTGTGACAGCTGCTGTGCGTATGTGCACGGGTATGGAGAGTTGAAAAGAGAGAGAGAGAAATAGAGCAGAAGAGTGAGCAAGATTTGGGAAATAAATATCCCCCAAAAAGGAAGCCCCCCCCTCTCATTATCTGCTCCCCCTTCCTACGTCGTTCCTCTCCCCCCTGTGGTGCAGCAGCTACCACGACGCTGTGGGCAGAGAAGTTTGCTCACTTATAGCTGACGGATGGCTACGGAATTGCAAACAAATTGCACTCAAATTACAGCGCTTAAATCTTACCTACAGCATCTTTAACACTATTGGTAAGAGCGCTGCAGTGTACTCAATGCTAATAAAGTACCAATTAAAAAAGAAAAAAAAAGAAACATAAACAAGATGGACTTGAACAAGAACAAGAACTAATGCAGGAAATACCCTGATCTACGGATGTTTTGTCTGAATCTGGAAGGTTCCACATTCAGTGATGAGTTTTGGCATAGCTGGGGGAAGGGGGGGGGAGCCGGTTTGACTTCCTGTCCAGAACAGGAAGTGCCAACATCAAGAAACAAATTTGTAGCGGAACGTCAGAGATTTGCGGTTACACTGTCATGCACGTGTTTGCACGTACATGTGTGTGTGTGTGTGTGTGTGTGTGTGTGTTGTGGGTGTGGGTGTCTGTGTGTGTGCTCACCTGGGAGATGGGCTGGTTCACGAACACCCAGCCGGTCAGAGGGTTGACCTGGAGGTATTCCGGCTGCTCGTCGGACATGGAGTAGGCTACCGCTGCGTTGGTGCCGAAGTCATCGTCGTGTGCAGCCACCCGTAAGAAGCTGGTGCCGATCATGGTGTCTTCACGGAGGAAGTCTAGCGTGAAGGAGACACAGATTCAGCAAGTTCCATTGCACAAGGAGAGACACTGTATGTTACCTTAGAATGCTCATCAACTATTCGATTGTATATTGTATTATTATCTGGACACCATGTGACTGTAAGCACCTCTCTTTAATGAAAAACAACATTACATTACAGTCATTTAGCAGATGTCAGGTAGGCAAGAGAACTACTAGCCACCAGAAGTCCTAAGTGCATTTCCTTCCTAACAAGCCTCCATGAATAGAACCAGTGCTCAGGTACAAGTTCAAAAATTTGACTAACAATAGAACAAACATATGGCGAACAATAGCACTACCAAGCGAGCAATAGAGCAAACAGTAGAGCTAACAAGACGTAACAAGGGCCAATAGAAAGGGTCAGGGTTGGTACATCCTGAGGTACATTTTACTTTTGTAGTTGCAACCAAGGGAGTATGATAGCCGAGTGGATGGGGTTTTCAGGTGAAAGGTACTGGGCGCATCCTTGATGCCAAGATTCTGAGGTTCTTCCCACTCTGAAGATCTATCTTCAGACTGTGTTTTCTCTATATAATGTTCGGAAACTAGAAGCTGACTCACAGTTATATAGGAGGTATGGCAGATGCCGATGAGGGGGTCAATGGCCTGGTCGCTGGCCGTCACCGTCACCGCGTACTCCCGCTGGCGCTCCCGGTCAAACTTCCTCGCCGTCAGGATCACCCCTGCAAGCCAAGCAGTTTGGTGGACAAAGTTGGACCGGAAACTCGTCCACAATTTGGACGACAACCACAATCTACTCCACCGGCTGTGTGTTTGGGAGCTGGTCTGTGTGTGTGTGTGGGGGGGTGTGTGCCATGGCATGAAATAAGGCTCCAGGATGATTTTGTCACTCTCTATGGATCTATATTACCAGGAAGTGATTCATAGTTGTAGTGTTTAATAGTAGTGAGTAGTAGTAGCAGTGAGAAGACATAGTTGTGAGTAGTAGCATTGAATAGTAGTAGTAATAATAGTAGTAGTGAGTAGTAGTAGTAGTAGTAGGGAGTAGTAGCATTAATAATAGTAGTAGTAAGTAGTGGTAGTAGTAGTGGTAGGAGTAGCAGTGGTAGTAGTAGTATTAGTGAGTAGTAGGTAGACGTAAATAGTAGTAGTAACAATAGTAGTAGATATTAGTAGTAGTAGTAATAATAATAATAATAATAATAATAATAAAAAAATAAAATAAAATAATAATAATAATAATAATAATAATAATAATGCCAGCTTTTATATAGCGAGCATCATGAAGCGCGCAGGGGGGAAATATAATCTGTCGTCTTTGGGGGCCCCCTTCCAGCTCGGGGCTACAGGCAATTGCCTACTTTGCCTACTTTGCCTACCCTATTCCCCCCCACGCACGCTTAATGACGTGCACAATGGACTTTGCGTAGTAGTAGCGTAGTAGTAGTCGCGTAGTAGTAGTAGTACTAGTAGTAGTGAGTAGTTGCGTTCGTAGTAGTGAGTAGTGGTAGAAGTAGTGGTAGTAGTAGTGGTGGTAGGAGTAGCAGTGGTAGCAGTAGGAGTAGTAGTAGTAGTGAGTAGTAGCAGTGAGTAGTAGTAGTCTTGAGCAGTAGGTATAAGTGAATAGTAGTAGTAATAACAATGGTAGTAGTGAGTGGTAGTAGTAGTAGTAGAGAGTAGTGGCATTAGTAGTTGTAGTAGTAGTAGTAGTAGTAGTAGTAATATTAGTAAGTAGAAGGAGTAGTAGTGAGTAGTTGAAGTAGTAGTAGTGGTAGTAGTAGTTGTAGGAGTAGCAGTCGTAGTAGTAGTAGAAGTGAGAAGTAGCATCGAGTTGTAGTAGTCCAGAGTAATATAAGTGAATAATAGTAGTTATAATACTAGTGAGTAGCAGTTGTAGTAGTAGTAGTTGTAGTAGTAGTGAATAGTGGCATAAGTAGTAGTAGTAGTCGTAGTAGTAGTAGTAGTAGTAGTAGTAGTAGTAGTAGTAGTAGTAGTAGTAGTAGTAGTAGTAGTAGTAGTAATAGTAGTAGTAGTGGTAGTAGTAGTGGTAGTGAGTAGTAGTAGCAGTAGTAGTAGTAGTAGTGGTGGTAGTAGTAGTAGAAGTGAGTAGTAGTAGTGGGTAGTAGTAGTAGTGAGTAGTAGTAGTAGTAGTGGTAGTAGTAGTAGTAGTGAGTAGTAGCGGTGAGTCTTTCCCACTAGATACTTATCCTGAACCCCGAATAACCTTCTCTGAGCCACAGCCCACCTGATACCACAAACCAAAAATATTTTCAGAAGTGTGAAATGGACAATCTCCCATTGAACACATAACCACTGACCGCATAAAAACACACGCATACACTACTGTGAAGCGGGTTGGACACAGTGCTGATACTACACGACACAATGCGGCCCGGGAACGCTTTTCAACCGGGCTGACACCAGAGGACGACGAAAGGACTTCCAAAAGGAAAAGAAGAATACAAAAATTGAAACACATTTGAAAAGAAAGACGAGCACTGGTCTGTGTTGAATGGCCGAGGTTACAAGGGGATGAAGTGGACTGGAACGCAAGGGAGAGAGGACATGGGAGGATGACCATTCATACTGTGTGTGTGTGTGTGTGTGTGTGTGTGTGTGTGTGTGTGTGTGTGTGTGTGTGTGTGTGTGTGGTGTGTGTGTGTGTGTGTGTGTGTGTGTGTGTGTGTGTGTGTGTGTGTGTGTGTGTGTGTGTGTGTGTGTGTGTGTGTGTGTGTGTGTGTGTGTAAGGCTGTTGGGTACCGATGTCAGGGTGGATGCTGAAGGCCGGCACGGCGGAGTCCTTGTGCATGAAGCCGTAGGTGACCCTGCCGTTGGAGCCCTCGTCGGCGTCCACCGCCTGCACCTGCAGCACGAGGGGGCAGACCGCCTGGTTCTCCAGCACCGAGGTCCGCTCGCGGTACTGCTGACACTGGGGAGGGGACACACAGAGTCAGCACACCACCACCACCAACACCACCACCACCACGGAACTGCAGACACACACCTCACTTAACCTCCACAACACTTTACCTCTACAGTTGGTCTAGTGCAGGGCTTCTCAAACTCCGGACCGAGGTCCGGATCCGGACCGAACTGCAAATCAATCCGGACTGGACCCTGTGTCACATAAGATGTCAATTACATTTAGTTTATAATAGTTTGTAATTATTTAGTTTGTTTTCTTGTGTCTGACATTGTGAGAATGACGTGAATATATTAACTTGTGAGCGCAAGCGTGACACGCATTGCAGACCGCAAGTTACCACAAGTTAACTTTCGTTTTTACTTCCGTGAAAGTCTAATGCTCCCATTGGTTGCAATAGAGAGGAAGAGAGGCGAGGGTTTTTCCCCCCAATCATAAGCGCAGCGTCATTGTTATGACAATTAGTTGTCACTGTTAGTCAGGGACCGGCACACGTTATTGCGAATGCTGGCATCATGTCATTCTCAAAGTCCCCAAAGCAAAGGAAAGTTGATAAAAAGAA
>CM051000.1:37359399-37361899 GCA_027704905.1 Muraenolepis orangiensis | reverse complement strand
GAGGCCTGATACTGAGGATTACTGAGATCTGTCAATGAAAACAATCCCCACAGGCCTGGAAATACACCAAACCATCCTCCTCCAACCCACTCTCTCTCTGAGCGCCCCGAGTCAGTGGGCTGCCTTTCTCTTTCAGCGCTCTGTGACACTTTTATTTTGAGTTTTTTTATAAAAAACCTTTTACGACAATGGCAATGTTCTTCCTTCCGACGTCTTCCGCCGCTGCTGCTGCTGCTGCTTTTGCGCCGCGCAACTTTCA
The DNA here is from genome assembly GCA_027704905.1 of Muraenolepis orangiensis. Classification (NCBI taxonomy): domain Eukaryota; kingdom Metazoa; phylum Chordata; class Actinopteri; order Gadiformes; family Muraenolepididae; genus Muraenolepis; species Muraenolepis orangiensis. The sequence goes on along the minus strand of CM051000.1, from coordinate 37,361,640 downwards.
CGATCGTTACACTGCCTGTCAAATCTGTCAACGAGTCTGTTGAAAGTGAAAATCTGTTGGCGAGACGTCGGGCGTTGATAAGACGGCGTCGGATCCCCCGCCACTGCTTTGGTTGGTTAATTGATCTAAAGACTTAAATACAGTATGTGCAACAAACACATGCCGCTAACGGAGTTAAAAAGGCTGAATGAAAGCGAAACAGAGAGGCACTGGCTAACGGAGAGACACGCTGTGGCTTTGAACTCTAAATGTGAGCCAGAGAGAGAGAGAGAGAGAGAGAGAGAGAGAGAGAGAGAGAGAGAGAGAGAGAGAGAGAGAGAGAGAGAGAGAGAGAGAGAGAGAGAGAGAGAGAGAGAGAGAGACATGGAGGGTAAGAGGAATTCATTAAGGACGGCTGAGTAACCCGTAAGTCACAGAACACATTGGTATTTCATCTGAACACTGCCTCTTCCCCATCCATTTCACTCTATCTTTGTGTGTGTGTGTGTGTGTGTGTGTGTGTGTGTGTGTGTGTGTGTGTGTGTGTGTGTGTGTGTGTGTGTGTGTGTGTGTGTGTGTGAGAGTATGTGTGTGTGTGTGTGCATGTGTGTGTGAGGGTGAGTTTGCTGGCGTGTGTGTGTTTGTGTGTGGGGGGGGGGTGGTGAGCATGTGTGTGTGTGTGTGTGGGGCACTCTTAATTTATCCCCAGGTGTAGGTGTCTCATCTGCATTCCTTTCCCTTCACAGGGTTTTTCATTTCACCCTTTGGTGCTTTGTTTACTGTGTGTGTGTGTGTGTGTGTGTGTGTGTGTGTGTGTGTGTGTGTGTGTGTGTGTGTGTGTGTGTGTGTGTGTGTGTGTGTGTGTGTGTGTGTGTGTGTGGTGTGTGTGTGTGTGTGTGTGTGTGTGTGTGTGTGTGTGTGTGTGTGTGTGTGTGTGTGTGTGTGTGTGTGTGTGTGTGTGTGTGTGTGTGTGAGTTGGCCAAAACGAGAGCAAGAGAGTGAGAGAGAGAGACAGAAAGAGATAAAGACGGAGGGATGGAGAGAGAAAGAGAGGGAAAGGGAGATATATATATATATACAGAGAGAAATGGAGAGAGAGAAATAGAGAGAGAAATAGGGAGGGATGGAGAGATTGAAAGAGAGTGAGTGAGTGTGTGGGCTGAGCTTGGACACACTAATTACATTCCTCCTTGTCTGCAGAGGTGGAGCAGTATGCGTGTGCATTTGCATGTGCACATGTGTGTGTATGTGCATGTGTGTGTCCGTGTGTGTGTGTGTGTGTTGTGGGGGGGGTGGGGGGGTGGGTCTAGGTCAGTGATTCTTAAACTAGGGGTCGTGACCCCAAACGGGGTCGGCAAAAACTTCCGTGGGGTCGCAAAATTATTTGTTACTTCAGTCGGAAATTAGCTGTTATAACACCTGGTGAAACAACGAAAAATAAAATGTCAATACAATGAAAATCTGCCTTTTTCTCATTCCTACACGCTGTTAAGAGGGAGAGAGAGAGAGAGAAAAAAAGTTGCCCAGCTTTAAATGGCGTTTCGAATCGTTTATTGGTCCTATGATAGAAACAATGTAACAATCTGCGCCCACTGTTCAAACTCAATTTCTTCCCGGTTTTTTTACAATACGTCATAGTTAACTCGCCACGTTACTAGCCACGTTTGTGATACTAGCCACTTTTTTAGCCACTAGCCTAGTTATAACTTTCATCAAAAATGGACAGGTGGCTGCTAAAAAACAATGATATGAGCTCAGAAGTGCCATCTACCTCCAGTTGTGCACCTACTCCTCCGCGATCCTCAGATGGGACAAGTTTGGCCGGTGGTGAGAATAAAAAAGACCCACCAACGAGGCGTCGCCGATACCTGAAAGAATTTCTTAAATATGGATTCACGTGCCAGGTAAAACATGAGCTCGACCACCCACAGTGTGTTATTTGCGGCGATGTTCTGGCACATGAAAGTTTAAAGCCCACAAAAATGAGACGACATCTCGAAAGCCGACATCCAGATGATGCTCAGAAACCCATGACATTTTTTTTACGAAAAGAAGCTGCGCTGCATGGGCAAAAGACCGTTGTGCATAGCCAAGCTACTGTGCCCACCAAAGCCTTGGCAGCGTCATACAAAGTGGCCCACCTTGTAGCCAAAGCACAAAAGCCACACACAATTGCTGAAAGCCTCATCCTTCCTGCAGCAATTGCGATGACCACAGCAATGCATGGTGAAAAGATCGCAAGTGTGCTTAAACAGATTCCCC
>CM051000.1:37346899-37351899 GCA_027704905.1 Muraenolepis orangiensis | reverse complement strand
TCTCTCCCCCTCTTCCTCCATTGTGGCTTTTCTCTCCTCACTTCTCACACCTCTCTCCCCCTCCCCCTATCCCTCTCTCTCTCTCTCTCTCTCTCTCTCTCTCTCTCTCTCTCTCTCTCTCTCTCTCTCTCTCTCTCTCTCTCTCTCTCTCTCTCTCTCTCTGCAGGCTCCCAGATGCACAAAGCGGTAAACAGTGCAATTTTAAAAAGAGTACAAATGTGTTGCACAGTTCACAGCTGGATGCAGTGTTGGAAAACATCGCTCTAGCCGCTTAATGAGTGCAGAAAGTACAACTTTTTGTACACACAGGCACACACACACACTTTACGAAACAATGTTTCGTAAAGTTAATGTAATGTAATGTTATGCAAGGCAACGCAACACATGACTGCCACTCACGCACGGACCGACCACTGCTGGGTGTATTCACAGGACCAGCAGAAATGATGGGCACAGGTTGAATAGTTCCAGAGCCCCATCCTATGTCGGCACAAAAAAATATTGGTCGGGTTTTGACACAAAGTTGTGTCATGTCGGGTACTGATGGACCGTACCCGACTTGAGGTCAGTGCCCAACCCAACCGGTATTTTTCAGTGCCAACCTAAAGATGCCTTTGTTTGTGCCAGGATTGGGCAGAGGCGTTCACCAAACGCTGGCCTCAATCATAAGACCCACGGAATGACAGTGAGCTCCAGTTTCATGTGGGAGAAGGGGGAAGAGTTGAGCAGCGGCCCCGGCTTTCAGTCGGTCTCTGGGATTGTTCCTGAAGGTCCTCTGCCCTCAAGTTGTTTAGAAAAACCTCACTGCTACTTTTACTTGTCTGTTTTGTTGCAATACAACAAAAAGCAATACGGTAATGCCACAAGAAAAAAACAATGTACCTGTGTTTTAATGTTTAAACTCAACAAATGTTTTAATGAATAAACTATTCCCAACTATTTCACAAGCAGACTGAGGCTGTCAGATACCAAGCCCATTGTCAAATGTTGAATCATGAACAATGATCTAAAATAAACATTGCAATTGTTTTGGTTAGATGATGAAGAACCCATGCTAAGAACAGGAGGGTATTTTATATATGACTGTCAGGAAATGTAATATATATATTCGCAGACTTATGTTGGTACAGTTAAAGATATGTCAATGCATGTACCGTTTTGCAAGTACACATAATGTAAATTTGAAAGAGTGAGGAGTATACTCCAGGAGGTAGAGGTGAAATTAAATACACCCAGACAGCAAGGAAGCCTGCACCAGAGCAGCTGTACTGAGGTTGAATATGGACATACGGTACGAGGAGGGGAACCCGACAAACATCGTTCCGATCCAATTTCCCCATCACATGGGAGGGACAAGTGACCTGCCCACAGATCCGGTCCGTCTCGATGCTCCCCTCATTCAGCCACCGTTTCTTACACAATATAATTTCTGGGGAAATGTACTTTTTTTGAACTTTTTTGACCTTACATATGTTGTTGTAGGAGGCCTCTGATGCAGACATTAAAGGGTTTTCAAAAAATTTACATTTTGGTAAGTTTTTAGGGAAATGTTGGCAACATTGGTCCTAGCTGAGCAGAATTTCTGTATTTGTACTCACATTGTCTGAACAAATATACAGGTTACAACTAAAGGTTATTTTGCAGGGTTGATTGCTTACTTAGCCCCATAACAGTATATAACATGAATAATAATCACACATCAGTCATATATTTTTATGAATAGACATTTATTTAAAAAAAATAAAAAGTAATAATATATTTTTTTTTTAAACAGGATAATACAGAATTTTGTCTTAGCCATGTTCTAGCCTACTAGCCTCATTATTTTTTATTATTGGTGTGTGGAGGGAAATTACCTCATCATCTGTAATATCCAGACCAGAGAAATTGGGACTGATAAAATCTTTTTTCAGCCAGTGATACCAGCAATCAGCAGCAATCACATCCTGCACACTGTATTGAGGACCTCTCCTTGCTGGTGGCATTCTGAAATTCTGAAAAAGTAGAAATAAATAAATAAAGAAAGATAGATAGATAGATAGATAGATAGATAGATAGATAGATAGATAGATAGATAGATAGATAGATAGATAGATAGATAGATAGATAGATAGATCGATAGATAGATAGATAGATAGATAGATAGATAGATAGATAGATAGATAGATAGATAGATAGATAGATAGATAGATAGATAGATAGATAGATAGATAGTAGATAGATAGATAGATAGATAGATAGATAGATAGATAGATAGATAGATAGATAGATAGATAGATATAAATAATACACATGCTTATTATATTGCAGTAGAAATAACTACTAGTACTAGTAGGAACCAGATGTATATTCCAGCCACACAATAATGTCTGGCTTTGCAGCAAGCATCCAAATTATATTTACACATTCCACATTTACACCTATTTACACCACAAAATAATGCATGCCCCATTCACCCAGACCCAAGGTGCCCCAATTTACACATTTACATCTCTTTACACAAATTATCATACTAAAAGGATACATGCATTCACTATTCACCAACATTCCTGAACATTCAAAACATGTTTCTGCCAGAACCAGAGCAAGTTAAATAAGTTAAAGTTATTTATTTTTAAACTCATAAGATATAGATACAGTTTGCTATAGATACAGTTTCAAATAATTCTACCAGAAATAATGTATTAATTTATTAAATTCTGACCTTAACTCAAAATCTTAACAGAGAAAACACATTTAGAACTTGGCTATAGTGAATTATCAAAGACATTATATTTCTATTAGTATTTTCTTTCCCATATGTGAACATATGATAAGTGCAATGTCCCCATGTAATGTGTAAGGTGCACATGCTATTTCTACTACCACTCTCCCCCAAGGTTGTTAAATTGCAACAGAGACATAACAAGCTCAAAATCAAATGTGTTGAATGTATTCCACAATAACTAAATATATACATGTTCTAGACATTGTAATAATCACCAAAAAAAATATTTAAGGCATTTTACTTACTTGCATCTGACAAATCCAGTCCAATAAAACAAAGAGGTGTTGCTGGCATGACGATTTGGCAGTTGTGTGACTTTGGAGGCCAGAGGGTGGACCTATAAACACATTTACTATCCAATAGCATTGAGAGGCTGAACAACAGGACCCATTGACTATGGAAATGTGTTCAAAAAAAAGAAAAAGAAATGTACAGACTTTTTTTAAACTAGCTAAAAGTGACGTTGTAACTTTGCAACTGAGGGTCTTACAGGGTTAATGACGTCTGCATCTTGTGTGTGTGAGCATTTGCGTGTGTGTGTGTGTGTGTGTGTGTGTGTGTGTGTGTGTGTAAAGAGAGACACATAATAGAAAATAGAACAGAACAAACTTTCACCCACCCACCCACCCACCCACACACACACATAAAAAGGCTGACTGACTTTTGCCTCTCCGCTCACTCAGACATTTTCATTCACTCAATAAGTCACACACACACACACACACACACACACACACACACACACACACACACACACACACACACACACACACACACACACACACACACACACACACACACACACACACACCACACACACACACACACACACACACACACACACACACACACACACACACACACACACACACACACCACACACACACACACACACACACACACACACACACACACACACACACACACACACACACACACACACATACACACACACACACACACACACACACACACACAATCACACACCAAATGGTGACACCTCAGTGTTATTTCAATTTCCCTGATCTTTGGAATCCATCAAGTGCTCCACGGCCAATAAAGCAGAGAGCCAGGAGGTGGTTGCACTGGATGCTATGCGGTCTGTGTATTCATAATGGAGTCTCTCTCTATCTCGCTCTCGCTCTCCCTCCCCTCCCCTCTCTCTCCCCATCCCGGTCTTGCTGCTCTGTCTATTTCTCTCTCCCACTCTCTCCTTCTCTCTCTCTCTATTTCTCTCTCCCACTCTCTCCTTCTCTCTCTCTCTCTCTCTCTCTCTCTCTCTCTCTCTCTCTCTCTCTCTCTCTCTCTCTCTCTCTCTCTCTCTCTCTCTCTCTCTCTCTCTCTCTCTCTCTCTCTCTCTCTCTCTCTCTCTCTCTCTCTCCCTCTCTCTCTCGTATTGTATCTCACCTGAGGGACAGCCCACTGTGGCGGTGCAGAAGCCCGGCAGGAAATTGATGGTGGCATTACACGGCAGGATGCCCACACAGTCCAGCACCGCCCTCTTACATTTAGTATGTGTGTGTGTGGGGGGGCGGGGGGGAATCTGGCTACGGCAAGGCTGTGTGTGGATGTGTGTGTGTGTGTGTGTGTGAGCAGTGAGGAGTCTCTGAGGAAAAGGGGAGATATAGATTTGGACATAAACACACATGTTGATGTCCATTGCGATGATCTGGTAACACACGCTGGATAGAAGCACCCCGTTGACGGCGAGATAGCAGTGTGACAGGATGTAAACTTGTGAGCACCTTCAACACGCAAAATGTTTTAAAGCGTATTGCGCTGCTTACACGTCAAGTCAAGTCAAGTTTATTGACTTGACTTGACTTATTTACTTACCGGTAAATTTCAACGCAATATATATACTTTAAACAAGCATTTGCATAAATTTTCTCCATAACAATAAGCTTCCTCCCGCCGGAGTCAATATCAATAAATAAAGTCTGCTTCCAAAGCGGGAAAATCTCACACAGCGAGCGAGTCGCCAGGTAACATTGCATTAGTGGAACACAGGACATCTTATATTACAGGCCTTAGTAACGACGGAACATCAATTAAAGAGGCAGACGAGTTTGAATCATGCGAAACGCAGTAGCCAACCCTACCAGAACACACCGTCTGCTTTGCGGATTAGAATGTCCCGTGTGAAGAAGAAAAAAATAAAAAAAATAATAATTTGCATAGTCGTGCGTCTTGGACAGAATCCTAGTGGCAATCATTTAGCGTGATTGCAAAC
>CM051000.1:37334399-37341899 GCA_027704905.1 Muraenolepis orangiensis | reverse complement strand
AACTCTGTGTCCTGCCATCTGCAGAAGTTCTCGGACGACTCTGCAGTTGTTGGTTGTGTCAGCGAGGGAAACGATAAGGAGTACAGGGGCGTCGTGGACTCCTTCGTTGAGTGGTGTGAGCTGAACCATATGCAGCTCAACACTGACAAGACGAAGGAGATGGTGGTGGACTTCCGCAGGAGGAAATCCACACCCACACCCATTTCCATCAAGGGTGTGTCCGCTGAAGTTGTTCAGGAATATAAATACCTGGGAGTTCATCTGGACAACAAACTGGTCTGGGCCAAGAACTCTGGGGCTGTTTACAAGAAGGGCCAGAGCCGTCTCTACTTCCTGCGGAGGCTCCGGTCCTTCAACGTTTGCAACAAGATGCTGAACGTGTTCTACCAGTCGGTGGTAGCCAGTGCCATCTTCTCCGGTGTCGTGTGCTGGGGAAGCAGGTTGAGATCAGCAGACGCCAACAAGATCAGCAGGATTGTCAGGAAGGCTGGCGCTGTCCTGGGGGTCCAGCTGGACTCCTTGTTGGTGGTGTCTGAGAGAAGGATGCTGCGCAAGCTGCGTAGTATCCTTGACAACAACTCTCACCCTCTCCATCAGGTGCTGACCTCATATAGAAGCACCTTTAGCAACAGACTCATTCCACCCAGGTGCACCACAGAACGCCATAGGAAGTCCTTTCTTCCTGTGGCCATTAGACTCTTTAACTCATCTACCTCGGGTCGTGAGAGGGACAGTGGAGACTCAGTGACCTGAGGCCAACGTACTTATTACTATTGTTTTTTGGTCAACGCACTGTAAATCATCTCATTGTAACTTTGCACTGTAAATTATATTTCAAATCCTAATTCACTTTTCACATGTCACTTTTCAGTTGAGTTTTTTATTAATATATTATTACTGCCAATTTGCACTATACGTATTGTTGTGTATTGTATATACCTACGTATTACTGTAATAATACTGTAAATTTATCTTCATTTATCAATACATTTAGATTTCATTTAGAATTATTTTAACTATATTTTGGTTTATAATAGTTTTATTTAGTTAGTTGTTGTTTTGTTTTTTAGCTTAGGTATTAGTATTTTTGTGTGTGCATTTATTCCCCCTGTGTCAACTGTTGCACCTTAATTTCCCTCGGGATTAATAAAGTAATCTGAATCTGAATCTGAATTATTAACACAAATAGATCGAGGGACGAGACCTGGACACACCTGGTGCAAAGAACTACAATTTGCAGTGTGCTGTGTCAAACGTTTTGTAGTTCTAATGTGTTTTCCCTATTATGTGAAATTGTGACCAGGAATCTTGCCATTTTATTATAGGGTTTACTGGCTGGGAAACACACTGGCGTAGTCAGATTTGATCTTTCTTTTTTTGTAAGAGGGTGAAATCATGTTTTTTACAGATTGTTACCCTGCTGAGTAACGACCCAATTGTTTTGCCCTTGCTTATGATAGTAGAGGTCAAGATCTTTCCAAAACTGTTGATCCCATATCTGTAACACGTTTTTAAAGGGCACCCATGAGGAGCAGGAACCCCCCACACCTTTCACACTGACATATGTTACTCTCTAGATCAAGACCGTTCCAATGATGTCTTCATGGTTGTCCTACGACTAAGATAAATTTTCATCTTGCTCCAAGCCAAGGGTACTTGCAGGTGTACTTTCTCTGAGCCTTTTAGGGCCAAGCTGGATGAAATCAGTCAAACATGTTTTGTCTGTGCCTCTTCCTTTTTTTCCCCCCTCTCTTTCCTTTCTCCTTCTCTTTCTTCTTATTATCTTTTTTTTTTTTGTGTGTATATCTTTCAGTGTTATTTTTCCTTTCTTTCTTTCTGTCTTTCGTTCTTCTGTAGTGGCGGATTCACATCAGGCGTAATGTTTTGCGCCCACACTGTAACGTGAGGACATTAATGTCAGAGGAATACTTACGACGCTCACTCTCTTAATCATTTCAATAAGCATCAACATTCAATAACCACCCCCCCCCCCCCCTTATCAGCAGGGTTATTGCCATCGGAAAGCCTGTATATTTTCCCCTCGGTAGCTGTAGCTGCCCTGCTTTTACTTGAAACGTCACCAGGAAACTGAGAGCGTTCGGAAGTCCCATGATACCCCTGGCATTTAGCCGTGTCACGTCTAACGCGCCACACGGCGGGAGACAATTTGAAGCTGAGGGGGATTGCATTCAAAGCAGATTGCTTTTCTATGTTCTGTATACTTAGGTACTTACCCGTACCTGCCATACCTCCCGTACCGGGTCATTATTATTATAAAGTTATTATTATTATTATATATGAAATACACACTATCAGGATGACACGTCATGATGATCAGTTAACATAAGTACGAACAAGTCCTGAATAGGAAGCCCACATATTACATTTACATTTACATTTAGGGCATTTGGCAGACGCTTTTATCCAAAGCGACTTACAAGGGCTTTCTCACCCATCCTGTTTGTGATTTTCATGGACAGGATTTCAAGGCGTAGTCATGGAGGGGAGGGGTTTCAGTATGGTGGGCTCAGGATTGAATCGCTGCTGTTTGCAGATGATGTGGTCCTGTTTGCGTCATCAGTATGTGACCTTCAGCACTCACTGGATCGGTTTGCAGCAGAATGTGAAGCGGCTGGGATGAGGATCAGCACCTCCAAATCTGAGGCCATGGTTCTTAGCAGGAAACCGGTGGATTGTCTACTCCAAGTAGGGAGGGAGTCCTTATCCCAAGTGAAGGAGTTCAAGTATCTCAGGGTCTTGTTCTCGAGTGAGGGGAGGATGGAGCGTGAGATTGACAGGAGAATAGGTGCAGCGGGAGCGGTATTGGGTGCACTTTGGCGCACCGTTGTAACCAAAAGAGAGCTGAGCCAGAAGGCAAAGCTCTCGATCTACCGATCAGTCTTCGTTCCTACCCTCACCTATGGCCATGAGCAATGGGTAATGACCGAAAGGACGAGATTGCGAATACAAGCGGCCGAAATGAGTTTCCTCAGGAGGGTGGCTGGTATCTCCCTGAGGGATAGGGTGAGAAGCTCAGTCACTCGTGAGAGACTCGGAGTAGAGCCGCTGCTCCTTCGCGTAGAAAGGAGCCAGTTGAGGTGGTTCGGGCATCTAGTAAGGATGCTTCCTGGTCGCCTCCCGAGGGAGGTTTCCAGCACACCGGAAGAGACCACGGGGCAGACCGAGGTACAGGTGGGGTGATTACATCTCCACACTGGCCTGGGAACGCCTCGGGATCCCCCAGTCAGAGCTAGTCGATGTTGCCAGGGAGAGGGAAGTTTGGAGTCCCCTGCTGGAGCTGCTACCTCCGCGACCCGATTTCGGATAAGCGGGAGAAGATGGATGGATGGACTTACAAGGTGTACATTAGTTGAAGCAGACAATAGCATAACACTGAGGTACGCAAACATAAAAATAGAGCAGTTCACAAGTATTCATATTAATTATTATTATAATAATATAATAATATTATAATATTATAATATTATAATATTATTAATTATTACTTTAAGTGTGTATATTCTACATTGTATATATGTAATATTTCTCGTCCTGGGTGAGAAAAGAACAAAACGTGGGCCCTCAGGCAAACAGAACAGCACTAGAATGAAGCGAATCAAAGACACTGTGACCATTAGCAGGAAAGCAAAGCCGTCGTGGAATGACATGAGGTCGGGGATGGGGAGATCATTCGTTATCTGTCAGGGCCTGCGTGAGTTCCTGCCGAGAAATGGAGCGTAACATTGTCCTCTTCAGCAGCTCACTAGCTCCGTCAGTCAGAGGAGGCCAGACAATAGATAATTAGACCAGGGCAAGGACACAAGTCATTAGAACCACCGTATTACCGCCAACAACTCACCGTGTGTGTGTGTGTGTGTGTGTGTGTGTGTGTGTGTACATATGATGGGAGGTTATGTGTTAGCGGGTTATGCTTATTATGTGTGTGCATGTGTACGCATGTGTATGAGTCTGAGTTTGTGCATGCATGTGTGTGTGAGTGTGTGGACACGTGTGTGTTTGTGTGCGTATGTTTGTGTGTTTGCTTCATAGTAAATTGTCTATATATCTCTTGTTCCCAGGCGGTCGGACGCCACCACGGTCAGCAGGTACTCCCTGTACCGCTGGAGGGGCAGCCCTGTGGTCCGCACCTGGCCACTCTTATGGTCCACCTCGAAACGCCCGTCGCCGCCTGTGTGTGTTGGGGGGTAAATTAATAAATTATTAATTGGGAAACGGACTGCGTTGATACAGCGCATTTTCAAACCAGTGGCCACTTTTGCACCATTTGCCATTATGTACCGTATTTTCCGGACTATAAGTCATGCTTTTTTTTAACTGTCTGGCTTGTCCTGCGTTTTATACTCCAAACGACATATACATGTTTTTTTTCTGACTGCCTTCAAACTACGGCCAAGAGATCAAATCCTCTCACGTGATGCTACTTAACCAATCAAATCACTGCAGTCAGTGAGCGAGCAGATAACATACAAACAAACACACACACATACACACACAGCCCGGTTCCTGATCACCTGCTTGTCCCTGACTACGCCTCTGCCTGTCCCTGCCTGGTTCCCGATCCATCGCCTGTCCCTGACTACGCCTGTGTCAAAAATCTCTAACATCTGTAGAAGGCCAATCAAAAGGGTGTACACCTTGGTGAAGGAGACCTGCTGAGCCTCTCCCTCTTCGTAGAACATCTATCAACACACTAATGGACTTTTTTAACTTAAATTGTTTATCGATTCCTTGTCTACCAACAAAACAAATAACATAAACAAACAAAAATATCCACTGAGCTCATCTTCTGCTTCCAGTGGCTTCTCTGCACTGCAGTCGGTCCAGTTGTTTTTCCCAATCTTGTTCATAGCGCAATTACATGTTATGTGGGTGCTCCAATGTACGCCCTGAAAGTTCTCCGTTTCATTCGTAAGTCACTTTGAATTTGAAGTGCTTGCTAAGTGACTACATGTAAATCAAAATATATATATATATATATATATATATATATATACATACAGTATATGTAGCAGGCAATTATGCTTTTTGTATTTATGTGTACCAAATGCAATCCTCCTGCATTCAATTTTCCCCCCAAGCAATTATTCGTGATCAAGCCCCGTCCACTTTGACTCTATGACCACATCACCAGCAACGTTTTGCTTAAGAGGAAAATTAGCTTGACGGATAAGATACAAATCCAATTTCCGGTGCCTACTGTCCTGAGCGCAGATGTTTATTGATCATCCGGTTAGTCCATGGATGCCCGCGCTGCCGGATTGTCTAGTGAGGGAAATCACATGAGGACACTTGCTGTTTGGATGATTCAGAAACAGCGATTAGAGTGGCAATGGTTTGATAAGACTGCCTCACACATCTGCTAGCAGACCTCTTAACGTGGCTGCCCTCCCCCCCACTCTCATATGATCGCTAATAAGTATGTTTTGAATGTGTCAGTGTAACTCATCACTAGACATTGCTTCCATCTGTCCTGTATAAGATGTCCTTTAATTTACATTTACATTTTACATTTAGGGCATTTGGCGCTTTTAACCAAAGATTACAAAGTGTACATTAATACGTCGGGTTTAGTATGAAAATACCAGTAAATGTTAAATGAAAAGAGACAACTAAAGAAATAAACCGCTCGAGACACAGGTGATGTCCTGCCAGGTGGTGTTATCGCGTCAATGAATCAATTCCGCATTTTGCAATCTCCCATGTCATTGTTGCCCTAATGAGAGCCATTGGAAGCTGAAGAAAAGAGACAGGGATCCATGGCAACCTTCTGTGCAGTGTTAATATGGCGGCACGTCCTGGAGCTTCATTCAAAGCAGGAGACAGGAGGATTTCAGCTGTCCCTTGGTGGGTTCAACAGAAAACCAGTAAAACAAGACAAGCTTGTTTTACTGGGAAGAACAAGGTGTTCAGAAAGATGAGTAAAGAGATAGATGGACGACAGAGTTTGTTGTTGAAAGACAGAGAATAGCAGTTTATGTCCAAGAGCACTAGAGGGCTGTTCTTTGAGGCGTTCTATCTTTTGATGAAGCAAAACTGCATTGATTTAATTTTTTCATTATGTTGCCATTGGTAAGCAGGCTGGTCAACAGTAAAACACCACAACACCCCAGGAATATATACACAGAGTGAACTGATTCACATTACAGTCGTAAAGGAGACCCGTTAAATAATAAAATATAACCAATCCAAACGTTTTCTCTTTTTGAAATGTCCTCTGGGGGCACTTTTATCCCTCTTCCATCTCAGAGAACGTCATTTACAGAAACCTACGACCACAACACAGTGCATTCATAACATCACTCTAATTTAAACTCATTGATAAACAGCAGTCCACCGGGACTGTACAGAATCACAGACAGGCAGCCGCGTTAAGCCTAATTTGTCAAGGAATTTAGCATAGCCGAGGAAGCTGGATCCAAACAATTCACTTGGATGTGAATTGATATTTTGTCATTGTACATCGTGCATTTTATATTTTTGGATATTGTATTATTAACCACAGCCATCAAAGATGAACCGGAGGTTAAGTTTTCGTCCATGATTGTTTGTCTATTTGTCTGTTTGGTCTGTTCGCAAGATAACTCAAAAAGTTACGTACAGAATTGGACAAAACTTGGTGGTTAGATTACATATGAGCAAAGGAAAACTTCCAAAAGTTGATTGAGGTTTTGCCGCTGATCCGAATCCAGGGGACTATTTGGTGCGGCAGAGGTATGCGCTCTACTGAGGGCCCTCTAGTTCTATCTGAAGAGGAAAAACTCCACTTCCCCGTTGTCTCCGCCGTCGTCGTCCCGGGCGAGGAGCTGGTAGACCAGGGAGCCCGGCACCGCCTCAGGGGACACCACCGCCAGGTACGGCACGGGGGCCATGCTCCACTCAGGCACGTTGTCGTTCACGTCCGTCACTGTAATCTCCACCCGCACCAGGTACCAGTCAGATCCTGGAGGGGGGAGGGAGGGATAAAGAGAGAGAGAGAGAGAGAGAGAGAGAGAGAGAGAGAGAGAGAGAGAGAGAGAGAGAGAGAGAGAGAGAGAGAGAGAGAGAGAGAGAGAGAGAGAGAGAGAGAGAGAGAGAGAGAGCAAGGAAGGAGGTGGACAAAGAGAAAGAGAGGGAGGAGTGACAGAGAGAGAGAGGGGTAACAGCAAGGGAGAGAGAGAGAGAGGGGGGGTGAGAGAGAAAGAGCGAAAGATGCGGAGAGTGCGAGGAAGAATAAGAGGGGATTAGGGGATAGAGAGATATGGCAAAACCTTTAGGCAGGTGCTTGTTAATATTATCCAGGGATGGAATATTAAAAGAAACACCTGAGGTATTATTGCCAGTACGGCCCCGATAGCGACGACATGGCAGGGACATATACAGCAGCTGACGTACGACTCACCCCCCCTCTCTCCCCAAACACCCAACATCACCTGCCGTTGAAAGAGTTACAAACTCCGGGACTTAATCCCGCTCAGCAGTCATCAGGCGGCCGACGGGTAA
>CM051000.1:37304399-37329399 GCA_027704905.1 Muraenolepis orangiensis | reverse complement strand
TTCAACACCATCGTTCCCTCCAGGCTGGTCCTGAAACTGAGGGACCTAGGTCTGGGCGCCCCCTTCTGTAACTGCATTATGGACTTCCTGACAGGCAGGCCTCAAGTGTTGAAGATTGTGAACAACATCTAATTGACTCTGGTCCTCAACACCGGAGTACCCCAAGGCTGCTGCCTCAGTCCCCAGCTGTACTTGCTGTACACACATGACTGTACTGCCACATGCAATAATCAGATTATCAAGTTTGCATACAACACCACTGTCACAATTTCATCGGCCTGATAAGTGAGGGCAACGAAACGGAGTACAGAGATGAGGAAGTCCAGCTGATGCGATGTTGTGAGCAGCCTCGCACTGAATGTCAGCAAGTGTGGCCTGAGGGAGCAGACCAGTTTCTACACACGGATTGGAGCCTCCAAGTCTACCCTAGACTCCCACACCGACATCGACTCCTACGCCTCCTCTGTTTTGGATTATATCAACTCCAGCATTGACACTGTCACCACCCTCAAACAGATCAAAACCTTCACCAACCAGAAGCCGTGGATGAACGGCTTCTGGTCCGCCTACTCCTAATGGCACGTGACGCTGCTTTTAGGTCTGGCAATGCACTGGCCTACTGTTTAGCCAAGGCTAATCTGAAAAAGGGCATCAAGCTGGCCAAGCTCAACCACAAGCGAAGGGTTGAAGACCACTTAAACAACTCTGATCCCCGACGCATGTGGCAGGGCATCCAGGCCTTCACGGATTACAAACCCTCCAACAACTCCCCCCCAACCACTGACTCATCCTTCCCTGACAAATTCAATAATTGTTTTACTCGCTACGACCGGAACAACCCCAAACTGCCCACCAGGGCTACTTTCCCCGCTGACCACCGACCCCTCACCCTATCCCCCACAGACGGCCGTGCGGGACTGAGCAGAACAAATGCGCATAAGGCAGCTGGTCCTGATGGCATCCCCGGTTGTGTGCTCAGATACTGCTCTGAGCAGCTGACCGAGGTCCTTACTGACATTTTCATGTCACTAGCTCAGGCAGTTGTCCCAGTATGCTTTAAAACCACCTCCATTGTGCCAGTGCCAAAACACTCCTCTGCAGCGAGCCTCAACGACTTTCGCCCTGTTGCACTCACCCCCATCATCATGAAGTGCTTCAAGAGGCTGACCTGGCTCACCTCAAATCTGGATAAACTCTCACTGGATAAATACCAATTAGCCTACCGTGAGAACACGGAGCACGGAGGAAACCATTTCCTCAGCTCTTCACTCCGCTCTCTCCCACCTGGATGAGAGCAACACCCACATGATACTTTTGCTCATAGACTTCAGCTCACTATTTAACACTATCATCCCCTCCAAACTCATCTTCAAACTTGGTGACCCATGAAAAACAAGAACCTTGACATTAACCCCTCAGTTAGTAACTGGTTATTAGACTTCCTAACAAACAGACCCCAGTCAGTCAGGTTAGACCATCTCACCTCCTCCACCCTCAACCTAAACACCGGCGTTCCCCAAGGCTGTGTGCTGAGACCTCTCCTCTACTCCCTCTTCACCAACGACTGCATTCCTGTACATGGTACAAACACCATCATCAAGTTTGCGGACAACACAACGGTGCTTAGTTAGTTAAGCCCTTTGCTCCTTCAGGGAGCATAGGCCATTTACGAATGTCTTCCATCTCACTCGGTTGGGGGCAAGTTTTTCAAGGTCTCCCCAGTTGTGCCCACTCGAAGACATCTCTGCCTGGACATCCCTCCTCCAACTGTTCTTTGGGCGACCTATTTGTCTCTTCGCTTGTGGGTTCCACTTTAGGGCTTGTCAGGTGATGTTGTTGGCTGATTTCCTGAGAGTGTGTCCTATCCAGCTCCACTTTCTTTTTAGGATCTGTAGGTCAATGGGATCCTGTCCAGTTCTCTCCCACAGGTCCACATTCCTGACTTTGTCCCTCCACCAGATGTTCAGGATCCTCCTAAGGCAGTTGTTGATGAATGTTTGCAGTCTGGTTGTTGTTTGTTTTGTTGTTCGCCATGTTTCTGATCCTTACAGCATCACCTGTTTCACATTGTAGTTGAAGATGTGTAGTTTGGTGTTAGTTTAGATGGTTTTGGAGCTCCAGATCTTCCTGAGGATGTTAAACATAGCCCTGGCTTTGTTTATTCTGCTGTTTATGTCCGCGTCTGACCCTCCTGTGGTGTCCATCACACTTTCTAATTATATCAATGCCTCCACTTCCTCTAGGGGTGCGCCATGTATGAGGATGGGTTGCTTCTCCTTGAATGGATCTTCATCGCCTGTGTCTTTGTTGTGTTTGGTGTCAGTCACGATTTTTCTGCTGCTTGTGTGAGTCTGTCTGTCTTCTGCATTTGCCTATGTGTGTGAGCGAGAAGGGCAACGTCATCCGCAAAGATGAGGTCACCCCATTGTCCACTGGATCCCAATTCTCTGTCTTGAAAGTAGACAACCCTGCATGACCCCCGTATTGACATCGAAGCTCTTTGATTACTGGCCTGCATGCATGATCTTGCATGTGGTTCCATCATATGAGTTTTTGATGATGTTTATTAGTTTGATGGGGATTCCGTTGTGTTCCATAAGGCTCCATATGGTTGTTCTGTCTAAGCTTCTGTCTAAGCTGTTTTTTCGAAGTCGATGAAGTTGATGTAGAGCCGTGTTCTATTGACTGTTCAATTATAATGCAAAGTGTTGCTATGTGATCCGTACACGAGCGGCCTCTCCTGAACCTGGCCTGCTGATCCCTGAGCCTCTTGTCTACAGATTCCTGGAGGTGGTTGAGAATGATCCGGTTGAGAACTTTTCCGGGTACGGAAAGTAGGGTGATCCCTCTGTAGTTCTTACACTGTCGTAAGTCACCTTTCATGGGGAATTTCACAATGTGTCCCTCTGCCCATTCTCTAGGTGTCTTTTCCTCTTTCTAAATCCTGCCAAACAAGTCGTAGAGCATGTCTGTTGATGTATTTGAATCTGCTTTAAGGGCTTCTGATGGAATATTATCAGGGCCAGCAGCCTTGCCACTCTTCTGTTACTTGATTGCAGTCTTTATTTAAACTTTTGTTGGTCTCTCACACCTGATATTTAGTGGAAACCCAGCTTTGGGTATATTTGGTGGTTCAGCTGGTGGTGGCCTATTTAGAACACAACGGTGTTGGGCCTCATCAAAACAACGATGAGGCAGCCTACAGGGATGAGGTCCAGCACCTGGTGGCGTGGTGCGCTGACAACAACCTGGCCCTCAACACCAAGAAGACCAAGGAGCTCATCATCGACTTCAGGATGACCAGAGCTGACGCACACGCCCCCATCCTCATCAACAGAGCGTAGGTTGAGCGTGTCTCCAGCTTCAAATTCCTTGGGGTCCACATCTCCAAGGACCTCTCCTGGTCCCTAAATACTGTCTTACTGGTAAAGAAGGCTCACCACCGTCTCATCTTCCTGAGGAGACTGAGGAAAGCCCACCTGTCACCTCAGATTCTGGTGAACTTTTACCGGTGTGCTATTGAAAGGATCCTCACCAACTGCATCAAAGTGTGGTACGGCAACTGCACTGTTTCCGACTGGAAAGCGCTGCAGAGGGCCGCTTGGTGCAGCTCGGTGCAGCTCGGCGCAGCTCATTTTGCATAATTGTAAAAGTATTTGTGATTTTCTTGATGTAAAGGAAAATAATGAAAAAAACAATATCTTATATCTGGGAATTCCATTTCCAGACTCAATCAAACTCAAGCAAAGCAGAAGCTAACAAACTAATCACAGTCAGCCCAATAGTGACCTACACAAGTGGATTTTGGATACCTGGTCCCTACAGCCATTGTATGTCGCTTTATTGTTTCGTGGACAGCAAAGACAGACAGGAAAGTGGATAGAGGGGCAGAAAGAGGGAGCGATGTAGAGAATAGCACTGTGGGAACCGTGCCAAGGTGGTTTTAATGTGAGACTAAACCTTCTCCAGACATCCACTGTCCTCTCCCCTCCTGTCGCAGAGACATATAAAGGTAAATGCCTCAATTATGGAAAATCAGACGGGTTTGTCCGGCGTTGCTGAGTCTAAACTCAAAGAAGGAACGAAAGCCTAAATTATGTGAAGTAGGCAATCATGATATAATGACGAGGGAGAAAGGTGAAGGTGTGCTAATCAAGGCTGATCATTGTTTTTTATAAGCTTGAATCACACACAGACACACACACACATATGGATGCTAAGTATACGCCTGCAGACAACTCCTATACAAACACTGCATAAAACAATAAATACTCAATATAGAATAACCACATAAAAGAATAACCACCATATTATTGGTGTACTCCTGTGTGAATTTATTAACTGACAAATGAAAAGTATTTTCTCATTTTAAGTGTGTGCATGTGCGTGTGTGTATGTGTGTGTGTGTATGCATGTGTGTTTGTGTGGGTGTATGTGTACGCATCAGTGTGTGTGTGTAAAACTGAAAAAAGGCAACAGCACAAACACACTTATATATGCACGCAGGCACCCAAATAAATAACTACTGAGCACATCTGGCCCCCTTTCAACACCATCAAATACATTCACACACACACACACACACACACACACACACACACACACACACACACACACACACACACACACACACACACACACACACACACACACACACACACACACACACACACACACACACACACACATAAATATACACACACACACACAAGCACACACACACCCACACTGAAGATTTGAAACATATGTTGTGTGCAGACACTGTCTCTGCTGTGTTGCAATCAAGATTAAATAATTCATATGCATATCTAATTGCAATATTGGATTACAGTGCAAAAGAGGAGTTCAAAGAGAAGTCAAAGAGTTTGAGGACAGGAAGTCCTATGATGCTCCTTGGCTCTCCTCACCATAAAATAGTCTGCTGCTGATCATAATCTTCTGTTCAGACAGCACTCTGAAGTGGGTGGTCAATGACAGAGAGAGAGCGAGAGCGAGAGCGAGAGCGAGAGCGAGAGCGAGAGAGAGAGAGAGAGAGAGAGAGAGAGAGAGAGAGAGAGAGAGAGAGAGAGAGAGAGAGAGAGAACAACATCCTCATCTCTGTGATAGCAAACAGGGGGTCCGGTTTCCAACCCCCAGAACAGAACCCAACGTTTGTTAAGTCGGTTGGATTCTGCCGCCGACACACCACAGGGAAGAAGAGGCTGCCGGCCGCCGACAGACTCATAGAACATCCACAGCATGGCGCCGTGGACGCTGGAGGACCACAGCTTGGAATCTGCTCTAGCCCTTCAATAAGTTCACTATCCAGTCAAGCTTGTCTTGTTCTGACCTGCCTAGGCCTGTTCCTGACCGGCTTAGCCCTGTTCCAGTCCTACCAGGCCCTGTTCTTGACCTGCCTAGCCCAGTTCCTGACCTGCCTAGGCCTGTTCCTGTCCTACCTTTCCCTGCTCCCCTTCGGTCAACAAGAAGGATCCTGCCCAGATTTGAAGATGAGAAGGTGTGTTATATTGTTAGAGCAACACCACCACACCAGTTATGCCTCGTTTCCACCAAAGCAAGCCTAGTTCTAGCTCTCGGGTGGCGCGAGAGCCGGTTTGCAGTTGGTTCAATTAGTGAGCAGTCTAAGAACTGGTTTGCGTTTCCACCGACTTTTTCGCCGAGAGAGCCACGTCATGACGTCACTGTTAACGTCTCTGCTTTCCCAGCAACGCTAGCGCCAACTTCCACAACAGTGGATTACATGATGGATGTAAAAGTGTTGCTCCTGGCTTTCAGGCTACAAACAGCTGCTCGTCTTTAGTGCTATGGACGCGATTACGTTGAAGCCCCTAACTGTGATAAAGGACTATACTAAAAAAATGGACATGACGTTAGAGCTGCATTAATAGTACTTAAACAGAAGGGACCATTTGCCTTTTCTTCTTCAAAACTGTCATCTTGTATTATGCTTCTCGGTTGATAAAGCATAATGAAGAGGACATTGTATGAAAAATAGAAATGTTTTATTTAAAAAAACAAAACATTAAATACACAATATACAGTAATCACAAAATGTAAAAGTATAGAGTGCAGTGTAATAAGTCCATGTTAATAAAGCTCCGAGGGGCAGAGGGGCTCTTTTGAGCTGCAGCCCAGTGGTGGTGGTAGCTCCGCATCGCATCGTCGAGGGAAGACGACTCCATAAACAACTAAAACAAGAGAAAAGGTTAATCTCGGCTAACAGAAGCCTAGCAATCATAGCTCCTCATTTCTGATGATAGGAACATAACATTGATGTGATAATGAGTAGCTCGCTAAACAGATTATAAATACAAAGCTGGTTGGCAACACAGGAAAGATTAATAAAGTAAAACTTACCAGGATCAGTGTGACAGCAGCGGATCATCAGTTTGTTATCGATTAGCTCCTCATATCGTCCAGTTTGTTATCGATTAGCTCCTCGGTCCTGTCCCCCGCTGAAGACATCTCTTGCTGTAGTTTTTGTAATAGCGGATCGTTCTAGAAGCTCCTCTAGTTTATTGTGACCTTCTGCCGAGGACAACAACGCAAACAAATGCAGTTTGTCTCGTCCACGGACCACTGTCACCTTCACGTCCACGGCAAATTTTACTGATTTAAAAAATGGCGGAAAAAAACTTTGAGTTTGTTTTGAGTTTGTCCGATATGCCCCCCCAGCCCGATAAGCCCCGCCCCCAGCCCCTGACGTAGTGGAGCCTGCTGACTAGCCCAGCTTCGAAGTGGAGCCGCAAACGAACCACTTAACGGAGCCAGAAAGTGGCTCCATTGCGGTGGAAACCCAAAGAACTGGTTCGAGATGACGCGCAAGCTCCGAACCAGCTCTCAAAACAGCTTGGTGGAAACGAGGCATTAGAGACACTTAATATTGTATAACCTGTAGTATGTAGAAGTATGTTGTGTTTGACATCAAACAATGAGATATGCTGCGAGTGTGTGGGATGAGCACAGAGCGAAAATGTATGTGTTCACTTAGTTTGACAATTATTTTTAATATATTGAAAAGGTTTAATCTTCTCTTCCAGTCTGACGCATGCATTTAACAGATTATAGAAGCCTTTCTTTGTGAATAGGTAAAGGAAAAATAGAAAAATAATTTAAAAAAACTGTGTGATGGTCTCTTTGCTGCTACAAATCATTCTTAGTCCGAGGGAGAAAACAATTTAATTTCTAAATGGGAGAATATCCTTAAAGGGCATTTTAAACATCACAATATTTATAACCCCAAAGGTGGCTGAAGTTGGTGAAAGCTAAATAAATATGCCTAGTTGGCAATTATCTACATACAAATATTTGATTAGCACGTTATGTGCTTGAGCTTGAAAGAAACCTACTAAAAACGGTGTGCAAACGGTTAGCGGCGTCTCAAAACACACCCCCACCACCTTCAGAGATACGGGGAGAGAGGTGGCAATGAATCTCCTTTAATTCCTCCGGGTCAGAGCTTCAACATCGTACAAACCAACATGCTGTGAATTACTGACAAACCCTGAATGTGCACTCACAAGTAATTGCCTGGACATTATCTAGAAGAAGTCGCTTGGGTGATCAACTAACAGTGTGAAGGTTGCGGATTGTTTCCCCAATGTCATTCTTAAGCAAAAAAAAATGGCCTTACCCCAAGCTGCTCTTTAATGACCTGTTACCCAATTCACTATAAGTGGCTCCGGTTCAGAGCATGTGCTCAATGAGAAAAAACTGTCAGAGACTCATAGACACGCAGCTGAAGCTATCCTCAAGGTTTCCACGTGACCCAGAGAATCATCAGAGGTTTGCCAGAACATTATCTGTGTGCAAAAGTAGTCCTGATGACCCCTCCAAAAAAATTAAACATCCATGCACACATGTAGCACAACACGCTATAATAGCCGTATCATTTTTTTTCGCAGATTTTCAGTTGTTTGGCCACTGTTACACATTAAAGAAGAGAAGAAGAAAATATGGAGGGATTGGAGAGGCAGGAGGTGTGGAACACCAGCTGGGAAGAAGAGAACAGAACGGGACAAAGTTCACCTGTGGTCACCGGGTAGAACTAATCACAAGAGAGAGAGAGAGAGGACAGGGGTGACATACTCTATGTGGAAAGGGAAAACAATTACATTATGAACAGAAGAGCAGAGAGAGGGACTTCAAGTTAGAACCATTGTGTGTGTGTGTGTGTGTGTGTGTGTGCGTGTGTGTGTGTGTGTGTGTGTGTGTGTGTGTGTGTGTGTGTGTGTGTGCGTGTGTGCGTGTGTGTGTGTGTGTGTGTGTGTGTGTGTGTGTGTGTGTGTGTGTGTGTGTGTGTGTGTGCGCAGCGCTGGAGGAAAGCAGACGTGTCTCTACAAGCTCCCGCAGTTTAACTAGTTTACTTTGTTTACTTGTACTTTTTACGTCTTCTTTTTTCTTCTTTTTTTCGCACTTTCTTTCTATTTAAGTAACTTTATAGGACTATAGCTAGTCACCATGTGTGTTATCACATATGATCGCCAAACACTCGAATTACGGAACAATACAACCACAGACAACGCAAAAAAGCACTTACCAGTGTAGATCCGGCGGGACAAAGGAGAGCGGGGGAGGGGAGCCACCAAGCCCCGGGGGGCAACAACAAACGCGCCCGCAGGAGAGGGTCCCGTGGCGGCCTGCTAGTTAGGACACGCCGGAGGTGATGGAAACCAGCCCTACCGAGCATTCTCCTCGCCAACATCCAGTCTCTCGCAAACAAGTCAGACAAACTGAACTGTTGTATTTCCTCGCAGCGGGACATCAGGGAGTGTTGCACCATGATTTTTACCGAAACGTGGCTGTCCTCTGTTATTCCTGACGAAGCAGTGCAAACACCGGATTCTCTTTGTTTCGGACCGACAGAACAGCTGAGTCCACAGGGAAGAACAAAGGTTGCGGCGTATGCTGCTTGGTGAACAACAGCTGGTGTACGAACGTGCTTTCTCAACATTGCTCATCTAATCTGGAATTACTGACTATCAAGTGTCACCCTTTTTACTTTCCGAGGGAAATCTCTGCTGTTCTCATGTCGGCGGTTTACATCCAACCACGGTCTGATGCGAACATCACATTGGACAAACTTTACATTGAAGTGAGCAAACTTCAGAATCGCTACCCCGAGGCAGTCCCCATTGTAGTGGGGACTGTACTTTAACTACTGCAATTTAAAAAAGGTATTACAAAAATACCATAAACACATCTCATGTCCGACCAGACAGAACAAGACTCTGGATCACTGTTATACCACCATCAAGCACGCTTATCGCGCTGTTGCACGGCCAGCTTTCGGCAAATCAGACCACACCTCCGAGCTTCTACTTCCCGCTTTCAAGCAGAAGTTTATATAGAAGTCCCACAGTTGTAAAAAATGTGCATCACTGGACAGACAATACCGTACTACACCTGCAGGGGGGGCTAGAAATCACTGACTGGAATGTATTCAAGACCACCGACCTTGATGTGTATGCAGATCAAGTCACAGCATACATTAACAGGCTAGTGGAAGAATGCATCCCGAGCAGGTCTGTTTGCTCATTTCCAAACCACAAACCATGGATGAATGCTGACATATGGAGTACCGCTAGTACCGCTATCACAACAGGCGACTCCGATCACTACAAGAAGGCCAAGTATGAACTCAGAAAAGCCATCAAGAAGGGTAAATTAAATTACAAAATTGGAATCACAGTTCGGGGGCTCTGACACCAGACATATGTGGCAAGGTCTGAGGGTCCTATCCAACTACAAGAGGAGCTCAGGGGCAGTCACCAACAACGGCCCTAACCTACCAGACGAGCTAAACAAGTTTTTTGCTCCCTTTGAAAGGGACCATGAGCCGACCAACAACTTGAACATCAGCCCAGAGGACTACGTTCTACAACTGTCAAAGTACGAGGTCCACAGAATCTTCAACAACAAGTGACAACCATTGTGCCGTTACCCAAAAATACTAGGTAACAATTCTCAATGATTATCGTCCAGTGGCTTTAACACCCATAGCCATGAAGTGCCTGGAGAAACTTGTAATGTTGCATATAAACTTGTCCATCCCTGAGTCCCTAGACCAACTCCAGTTTGCATTTCCAAACAGGTCTGTAGACGACGCCATTTCCCTGGCACTACACACAGCCCTGCAGCACTTAGACAGGAGGGACACCTACATCAGACTGCTGTTCATTGACTACAGCTCGGCGTTCGACACCATCGATCCCTCCAAGCTGGTCCTGAAACTGAGGGACCTAGGTCTGGGCGCCCCATTTGTAACTGGATTATCGACTTCCTGACGGGCAGGCCTCAAGTGGTGAAGATTGAGAACAACATCTCATCTACTCTGGTCCTCAACACCGGAGCACCCCAATGCTGCTGCCTCAGTCCCTGGCTGTACTTGCTGTACACACATGACTGTACTGCCACACAAAGCAATAATCGGATTATCAAGTTTGCAGACACCACAGTCATCGGCTTGATAAAAGGGCGATGAAACGGAATAAAGAGATGAGGTGGTCCAGCTGACGCAATGGTGTGAGGACAACAGCCTCGCACTGAATGTCTGCAAGACCAAGGAGCTCATTGTGGACTTCAGGAGCCACCGGGGCAGCCACTCCACAATCAGCCTAGACGGGACACCGGCGGAAGTCGTCAGCTGCTTCCGTTTTCTGCGACTACAGATTTCCGATGACCTGGCATGGACACACAACTGTGAGTTCTGTCCGTATGTACATCACATACAACAGGTCTATATAGTATAGTAGGCCTACGGTAAACCAAAATATATAAAATGTCTCTGAAACTAATGTCTCTCAGTTCCTCTAACATGGATGGTGAATGAAAGGTGAATGAATGTTCAGATAGAAGTGCACCGCAGTGATTTTGGTTTGACAATATTCGCTTGCAAAAATACAAAATAGCTCCTTGAGATGGGACCGGAGAGGACACGGACAAGTTTTCATTGTGAATATAATTGGGTGTTCTGTCTGTCTGGAACAAACCAAATATAACATTGCTTGTCTCTCAAAGTAATCAATTAAACTTAACAAAAGGCTATAATATAAAACTAACTACAATACGCATGTGTGTGCGTGTGTTGTTGTGTCGGACACACATCGCCTTATGCGCAGAGTACAGTTCTCAACTACTTATTTGTTATTGGTTCTTTCATAACATTATATTATTAAAAAGGTTAATGCCATTGTTGAAATTCTTATCATATCCTACCTTATCTCTGACCAAAACCATGTAGGCCTTTCTCTGTGTTAACGCTCAAATAAAAAACACTACAGCTGTTCTGTCTCTTAGGGGAAATAATATTTTAACTGTAAATTATATTATATTACCATGCACTTTACTGCAACATTTGCACTCTGGTTAGATGCTAAATTATTTTCGCTGTACTGTACTTGTGCTGTACAATGACAATACATTTGAATCTAATCTAATCTAATCTAATATTTACTAAACTTGACAGACCTAATAGGCTACATCGCGTGACTTATAGCTCTGATCTAAACTGATTTGTGATTTGATAAATACATAAATACATCTTCCAAATGCAAGACACAGCTTAAGATTAAACTAGATGAAATAGTGCTGTCAACGTCTGGCGTTGGGGGGGGGTTGCCCTCGCTGGATTGGTCCCCCACGGCACTGCACCATCAAAGCACTAGCAGCCACACTCTTGCAAGTTTTTTCCCTTGTACATGTGGCAATTATTGAGACATTCTTTTTTTTTTTATAACTCCTCCTCTTATTGGCTCTGAGCTGGATATTCTGCCAGGGGGTGCCCTTCACACAAGATAATCTAGTGTGATGTTAGAGCCTCTCTGCACACAGACACAGTGGAGGGGGCCTGATTGGGATCAGTGTTGAGGGGCCTAGTTTGGAGGACTTTGATGCAAGTGAGTGCGGCAAGCTGGTCTACCCAAGGGCAAGGGGCAAGAGGGCCTCACTACAGGCGTCTGAGAGGCGTGGGCCAGCTGAGAGGTGTGGGCCAGCTGAGGGGCAAACTATTAAAAGCCTGTTTCAAATACACTAGTGACAAAGTGGCATTGTCCTTTTTAATAAGGAAAAAACAGCCATTCCTTTGCAATATAAGCAACGTTATACGAGCGTGTGACTAACGTGTGACTAATGACAGACTAGCGTGTTGCTGGCGTGTGGGTTGCATGTTCAAACGGGTATAAAACGCGAGGATTAATAACAACCAAGTAACGGTCGTTTAACGTTGAAGAACGCTGGTCTCCATGAGAACTTTTGTGCATGTTCAAAACTTTATTTTCGGACCAGGGTTCTCCGCCGATCACCGCCGATCACCGACGATTACCAGCGTTCACCAGCGTTCACACAACGCTCTTCTGGCGCTATACCAGCGACCACGGACGATTACCAACGTTTCCTCAAACGCTGACCAGAACGTTATGGTGTGATGGCCCCTTTAAAGAATATGCGTTACATGTAACAGTAGAAAGGACAGGGTGGTTAAATGATTCTCCTGAATGTGGCTTGCTGTCCTCTGAATGTTAGGGGAGAATGCACATTATAATAATAATCATTTACTAAGCAGGGTCAACGGTGAACCGAATACTATAAAATTGGGTAATTTCAACTGAAATAATGATACAACAATTACATGATAAAATATCTAGAATTCCACTGTGCATGTGTGTGTTTTTTACAACCAATACAAAAGTTCCCTGAACAAACTGGTCCAAATTCCTTGAACCCATGTAAAAAATGTTGGAAGTTTCTGGAGACATTGAATCCCTTGTAAAAAATAGTTGTATTCAACCTACAATGCACTCCTATAGCTATAGGTCAGATAACTTGCATTCATGCATTTTGTAAGATTTCACACAAACACAATTTGTGTTAAAACATTACAACAATTTGTTGCAGCATTGTGCTGGAAAAAAGGGCGATGTCTCCATCACTGCTGATCGGAGCTTGATCTGATAAATACCATGACTACTCATTGTCTCATAGAGTCATTTGTCCCGTGAATGAATACCAATCATAACCTTTCCCCGCTTTTACGTCCGGTGGGGGAAAGGGGCTTTTGTGTTATAGCCAAAATGTTCCATGGCTAATCACTAGATTCATTCGCATGCCTTGTGTCAAGAGGCACCTCTCGCCACTGTATTGTACGTTGACTGGTACCAAATGTGAAATGAGGAGAGGCCCTAGACAAATGCCCTGAGGAACACCAAACTTAACATGAAGGACAGAAGACGATGGAGCATCTTCAGCATTGTATGATCTAACATAGCAAAGGCAGCCCTTAAAATAGCAGCCACAGCTACATTTAGTACAAGATAATCATCTGTCATTTCCCACAAGGATCCCACATCCCTGTGGGATGGCTGCTGAATACTGAATTGTTTATGAATAATCACGCTTGAATTGTTTATGAATAATCACAACTTCATATCAAATGTGGCTTTCCTGTTTTCTCTACAGAGAGAAAAAAAACAAGCACTCTCTTGTTAAGGAAGGGTCACAGTTAAGTGTGCGTTTAGTGCATACTATTGGGTTTGGAATTGGGCGGTAATTAATTGAGTTCCAGTCAGGAACTCTTAGTGTCACTGTGCTTTAATTAAAAACGGTAAGTGGTTGCAGTGGGCCGTTTTGCGGTGTGCGAATACATATTTGAGAAGAACGTGCTGAACGTATATGAGTTCTTGGTGAAAGTTTACAGTTCGCAGCAACCATCAGGGATTTAAAGGGGGGCTGATTCTGGCCCTCTCTCTCTCTACGTTCACAGCCCACTAAAGGGAGTAACGACACATTAGCTGTGGAGTCCGGGGACACACTTTAAGGAAAAGGCATGTGTGTGTGTGTGTGTTTGTGTGTGTGTGTGTGTGTGTGTGTGTGTGTTTGTGTGTGTTATTCATTGCAGTCCATTCCAATATCCATTGAGTTGTCACCGTGTATGTGTGTTTGTGTGCGTGTGTGTACATGTGTGTATTTGTGTGTGTGTGTGCATGTGTGCGTGCGTGTGTTTGTGTACACACACACACACACACACACTTCCCCCTCGGCATCCCGCTACACTGCCTCTCAGACGACCTACTTACAAACCTGCGCTGCAGATGATAAACAACACCAACACACACCAGCGTGCCCCGTCAAACACAGAAGCCATGACTCCACTAAACGAAAGCCCCCCCCCCTCCCGGACTTAACACCTGCAACATATTTCCATAGTACAGAGTGCTTGTTTGGCCGTTTATTGACGCGACAAACCTGCCGTACGAATGCACACACCTTAATGACCGCCTGGGCTACAGCCACTGGCTCTGAACTCGCTAGCATTTTTGACACAGCGAGCTTGTCTGCAAGCATTTAGCTTGGAATAGTTGGGGTATGGGAAGGGAAAGTGGCGGGTGGTTCATTTCATTACAAGACAGAGGGTTTGACCCGGCCGTGTGCGACTCCCTTCCAATTTAAACATTCCACCGAGGGACAGATGCTCAATTATACAAACAGAAGGAGCGTCTGCGTGCCCCCTTAGAGGCACATGTGCCACATACCCTCAGGCGCCTGTTCCCCCGCAGTGGGAGTGACAGAACAAAGCCCGCAAAATAACAATGATAACCGGATAGCCAATTCCTCATTAGACTCATTCATTCAGTGCTCTTTTTTTTTGTGGAATTACAGCTCGCAGTATTTATTGTCAAGGACACATTTGAAGGGAAATGCTCCAACTTCCACAAGCCACTGTTTTTTTTATTGGTGGTCGTAAAGGGGTGCCGATTCCGTGCCGGTGGCTCCAAGCTGTGAAGTGTCAAAGTGTTCCTGAGCAGAGGGCACCCAAGTGTCCGAACTGCTTCCAACACGCCTGGCATTGTGCCTCCATGTAGTCCTACCATATCTTCAAAAAAACATCTGAGGACCCAACTCTTCCAGAACAACTCCTGAACCACCTTCTGTGTAGCACATGCTTCTGCACAGTAACTATACTATGCACTTGACAACACATTTGAAGAAAAACAACAGGAAACCTCTAAACACCTTGTTCCGTGTTGTTTCCTATGGCTTTTCTGCACTCACGCCACTGCATTTCTCTGTATAAATAGGCGATCCAACTAAGAGGGAGAGATAGAAAACTGCTGCTGCTTCTCGGTCAGAACGAGGCGGGCGCACACTGGCTTTGATGTGGAACGCCCTGCCACTCGATCGTCGCTGGCAACCGCATCATCTGGGAGCCAGAGTTACCGAAAATAGTTGGGAAGATGCAGGGGGAAGAAGGATAGACAGGTGTACTGAAGAAGGATAGACGGGTGGATGGAAGAAGGATAGATGGGTAGATGGAAGAAGGATAGACATGTGGTTGGAAGAACAATAGACAGGTGGTTGGAAGAAGGATAGTTGGGTGGATAGAAGAAGGATAGACGGGTAGGTGGAAGAAGGATAGACCGGTGGATGGAAGAAGGATAGACGGGTGGATGGAAGAAGGATAGACAGGTGGATGGAAGAAGGATAGACAGGTGGATGGAAGAAGGATAGACGGGTGGATGGAAGAAGGATAGACAGATGGAAGGAAGAAGGATAGATGGGTGGATGAAAGAAGGATAGACAGGTGGATGGAAAAAGGATAGACGGCTGGATGGATGAAGGATAGACGGGTGGACAGAAGAAGATAGACAGGTGGTTGGAAGAATGATAGACGGGTGGATTGAAGAAGTATAGGCGGGTGGATGGAAGAAGGATAGACAGGTGAATGGAAGAATGATAGACGGGTGGACGGAAGAAAGATAGACAGATGGATGGAAGTACGATAGACAGATGCATGGAAGAAGGATAGACAGGTGGATGGAAGAAGGATAGCGGTTGGATGGAAGAAAGATAGACGGGTGGATGGAAGAAGGATAGACAGGTGCATGGAAGAAGGATAGACAGGTGGATGAAAGAAGGATAGACGGTTGGATGGAGGAAGAATAGACGGGTGGATGGAAGAAGGATAGACAGGTGGACGGAAGAAGAATAGACAGTTGGATGGAGGAAGGATATACGGGTGGATGGAAAGAAGATAGACGGGTAGATCTTGTGTGATCCTGAATGAAACACAAACACACCTGGCGCCCTGTGCAGTGCAGCCGAGCAGGTACGACGGGAAACATTAATACTAGTCATTGTATTCCCCCCCCCCCCTCTCTCTCTCTCTCAAGACACACACACTCATATATTACACAGACACACAGACAGGCATACATACAGAAGAACAAATCCACACAGACGTATAAATCTCTTTACAGCAGGCTGTGAAGATGTCAGGAAGATTGAGCGGTTGTGTTAAATACCAATAGAGTGCCGTCCATCAAATTTTTCTAAATCAACAAGGGTGAAAAAAGCAGAAGGCCCTAAATAAAAGCTTAGGAAAATAAGTGCTCTTCCTGTTCTGCTCTCACACTTCTTAGTAACAATGTCTGTGCATATATGTGTGTGTGTGTGTGTGTGTGTGTGTGTGTGTGTGTATATGTGTGTGTGTGTGTCTTGTTGTGTTTGTCTCGTTCTCTCGTTGTGTGTGTGGGTGTGGCGCGTGGGTCTCCTGGTGTGTGTGTGTGTGGGTGTGTTGTGGTGTGTGTGTTTTGTTTAAGTGCATTTGTGTACCCCGCTTGTGTATTGCCGTCCGCACAGATAAATCACACAGATTTCATTCGACTCCTACCACCTTACCCAACGCATTCTCAGGTTTGTAAATTCCCTACGATAAAGAACAGTGCACTTTGTTTTGTAGGAAATCGTACGTACAGCAATCAGTGGGTATGCGCGTCCCACTGCAGCGAGAACACAAAGCAACACGGCTGACTTTCCGTGTATTCTCAGTGGAAAAAGTTTTGCCATTTAAATATGTTTTGATAACATTTCTTGCGAGAAATGGGCCATTATTTGTCACAATCATCCTTCAGTGAATGTATTTTTACAGAGCCATATATATATAAGTACGTTTGCGCAAGCACCTGCAGCAACGCATTCTCATGAACCCGTTCGTAGGATTCCCTACAAAAATACAGTGCACTTTGCTAAATCGGAATGCAGCAGCGCAAATGTTGCTATGTTCAATTAAAATGTGCTTTACTTATTTAATATTCCCAATGGCAGGGATTTAAAAGCATCCTCTCCCAAATATCTATATAATATCTAAAAAATATCCAAAAAAATGTGTTGTTTTTGCATGGGACCCAAAACGCATTCTATCGGATTCCAATTCAAAGGCGACTTACCAGTCATCTTAAAATGAAAACAGATAATCTGTTTTTTATGAATGTTATCACCGCGGCGACAAACACACACAGGGCGCTCGTGTGTGTGTGTGTTTGTGTGTGTGTGTGTGTGTGTGTGTGTGCGTGCATGCATGCGTGTGTGCACTGTGCGCTATGCTGTGCACATTCACCGTGGATGGTAATAAACAGATAATGCGATGAACACGACAAGACGTCGGAGTCCATTCCATTAGCTACATATCAATTTCAATCCGATTCAGTCCATCACCAGAGACGAATACATTCTGTCCATAAAGTTCGGCGTGTACAGTCAAGCCAAGCCCGGTGCGAGGAACCCCACAGGCAATACTTGAATGTATTGCTCCACCTGCTATCGATTTGCCATCGTGTCCCTCTGAAGGAGAAGGGACACCGGCCGATAATGGGATCTATATATATACCTACATGCGGGTGGGTTACAGCCGTAAGAGGCATCTTCCCCCCAAACAATCAGAATCAGAATGCCATTATTGTCACTGTACAACAAGTACAAGTACAACAAACATTTTCTAGTATTCCTCAAGACACAATTGAAAAATCAAATGATTAAAAAAAAGATATGCAAAACTAAATAAACTGCTTAAAAAAGGTCCATGTCCAAACTGTATGTGTATATATATATATATATATATATATATATATACATCAGTGGCGGCTGGTGGTTGTAAAAGTATGGGAGGAAGGTGCTATCAATTTGTGTATTGTGTATTGGTGGGTCATTTTAGCAGACAAGCCAAACATAATTAAAACCGATCGTGATGTGAGGGGGAAGAAGCATTGTTTTGATGAAAAATAGCAAATTTTCATCGATTTGAGTTCGTAACTCGAAAGTTTCAAATCTAAATGAAATTAAAAGTAAATGACTCAAGACTTTTCTGGAACGCAGAATTAATGAATGACACAACATAGATCAATGCATGATGATAACACGCCCCCCAAAAGTCTGATTGGGTATAAAGCGCAGTGAGCTCTGCTGCTTGGTTCACAGAGCCTCTGGCTATACCCGCCCTAAGGGAGGAAAGACGAGGATCGTCCTCCCTTAGCGCCTTAAACACTCATGTTAAACCAGGATTCGCCGGCCGCCCGGTCCGGGAGTTTTAAAAAGCACTTCAATGTGAGATTACGGAGGACGTTCCTCCGTTCCTCCGTACAGTGATTAAAACATTGCGGTAGGGGGCACTGTTGGTGCTATTTTGAGCACTAAGCATTTTTATTATCATTTATTATTTATGTGTATCAAACAGTTTTTTTTCTCTGAAATGTTAGGGAGGATGGTCCTCCCTTTCCTCAATGGACAAGCTTCCACTGATATACATGTATTGTGTGGCCCTTATTTATTTAATCTCCCCATTGATAGAGAGAGCTCCACGTAGAGCCTCGCTCTCGCTCTCCTCCGGGTCCACATCATTAAGAAACAGTCAGTGTGTGTGCGTGTGTGTGTGTGTGTATGTGTATGTGTATGTGTATGTGTATGTGTATGTGTATGTGTATGTGTATGTGTATGTGTATGTGTATGTGTGTGTGTGTGTGTGTGTGTGTGTGTGTGTGTGTGTGTGACACAAGGAGGTGAACAGACACACACAGACACGCCTTGATGCTCGTGAGCCGGTGAGTCACCGACGGGCGGCCGGCTTCCTGCGATCACTCAAGCGATATGGAGGGAGATCTTCAAGTAGTCTCATCACTCGTTACACACACACACACACACACACACACACACACACACACACACACACACACACACACACACACACACACACACACACACACACACACACACACACACACACAGACGCACACATGTGCATGGGCGCACACACACACAAATGCCAGACACGCACACATGTACGTATACAAAAACAGACACACACGTGTGTAAACACACACACATGATTCCCATTGCCGACTCTGCCTGCCCCGGACCTGCCCGCCTCGCCTGGTTCCGGATTTAACGCCTGTCCCTGACTATAACTCTGCCTGTCCCTGCCTGGTTCCCGATCTACCGCCTGTCCCTGACTACGCCTCTGCCTGTCCCTGCCTGGTTCGTCTGCCCTGCCTGGTTCCTGATCACCTGCCTGTCCTCCACTACGTCTCTGCCTGTCCCTGTCAGTGTGTGTGAAATTGTAATAAATATCACAATCTGTCCTTGGTGTCCTTGTGCTGCATTTGGGTCCAACCCTAATCCGTAACAGAAAAATCTGGCCACGATGGATCCAGCGCACACCACCACACCAGAGGACCGCCTCGAGAGGGCTGAGGATGCCCTCTATCATCACAGCGGACACCTGACGGCGTTGGCTCAGTCCACTAGAGTGGACGGTAGGGTTGCTTGTCACACAAATCCAGTAGCGTGATGAGACCCTGGCTCCGCCGGTTGCTTCAGCCGACTTTTCCACCTCCATACCGCCCGCTTCAGTGCTGGCACTGCCGGGGACTGCATCCCCGGATAGGGACCCCGGAGCGCTATGCCGGAGATGCGAGGGCTGTAACCCCTTCCTCACAAACTGCTCTATCTTATTCGCCCTGCAGCTGCACACCTTCGCCTCCGAGGCTGCGAGGGTGGCATTTACCGTCAACCACCTGACCGGTAGAGCCCGGTTGTGGGGAACAGCTGATTGGGAGCGACAGACGCCGGCTTGTGCGTCCTTCCGGGATTTTTCTGCGGAGCTACAGAAGGTATTCGGAATTGTTTCTCTGGGCCCTGACTCCTCGGGTGGACTTTTTAAATTGAGTCAGGGTACCCGTTCTGTCGTGGATTATGCCATAGACTTCCGAACCCGAGCTCGTCTGAGTGACTGGAACGCGGCCACGCAGTGAGACATTTTTCTCACGGGTCTGGCCGAATACGTCAAGGACGAGTTGGTTCCCTTTGATTTACCCACGTCGCTCTACGGACTTATCGAGTTGGCGTTGCGGTTGGATCTGCGCGTTCTGGCGCGGAGACGGGAGCGACGACAGGGGGCCGATCACCGCCCAGCGACCTGTTAGAGAGCGTCATCAGAGATAATTGATGTATGTACTGCGGTCGGTCGGGTCATTTAGTTTCTCGATGCCCGTTAAAAGACAGGGCTCATCCTCTAATGGGGAATATACGGGTGAGCCAAACCTCCAGACTGTTCCCCAACCAGAGACCCCTGTGCCATGCCCGACTGCTGTTAGCTGATGGTTCTCATACCATCGCGACATTCATAGACTCGGGTGCCGATGTCAAGATCATCGATGAAAACCTCGCGCTGCAGTTGGGCATCGGTCACGTTCCCTTGCCTTGCCCCGTTCCGGCAAACACCCTGGATGGCAATCTTCTGAGGACCGTGCTCCCATCAGACCACGCTGGTCCGCATGTTCATATCTGGTAACCACCATGAGACTATCCAGTTTCACATTCTGCGGTCCCCTCAGCTCCCCCTGATCCTGGGCTACCCCTGGCTCCGCCACCACAACCCTAACATCGACTGGGCCACGGGAGCCATCTTGCCATCAGGTCTGCCTAAAGCAAGCCGCCCTGCTCCGGACCTGGCCGGGGTACCGGTTGAATACCACGACTTCCAGGAGGTATTCAGCAAGGCCAAGGCGACATCTTTACCCCCCCACCGCCCTTACGATTGTGCCATTGACCTCTACCCTGGTATGTCGCCCCTGAAGGGCCGCCTGTATTCCCTGTCCACACCAGAGAGAAAGGCCATGGAGGCTTACATCAGCAACTCTCTGGCGGCCAGAATAATTCGTCCCTCGTCTTCACCGGCTGGAGCGGGGTTCTTATTAATGGAGAAGAAGGACAAGTCACAAAGGCCCTGCATAGACTACAGGGGCCTTAATGACAAAACGGTAAAGAACCGTTACCCGCTCCCACTGATATCATCCGCCTTTGAGTTGCTACAGGGAGCCATGGTCTACACAAAGATGGATCTGCGTAATGCCTACAACTTGGTCCAGATCAGGGAGGGGGATGAGTGGAAGACTGCCTTTAACACGTTCACCGGCCATTACGAGTATCTGGTGATGCCGTTTGGTCTTACCAACCGGCAGTGTTCCAGGCGTTGGTTAACGACGTGTTGAGGGACATGTTGAACAAGCATGTGTTTGTGTACCTGAACGACAGCCTTATCTTCTCGAAGAACAGGAGGGAGCATGTACACCACATCCAGGCAGTCCTCCAGCGCCTCCTCGAGAACTCCCTTTTTGTGAAGACAGAGAAGTACGAGTTCCATACCTCCTTCATCTCGTCGGAGTATATTGTGGGACAGGGGAGCATGCAGATGGACCCAACCAAGGTTTCCGCTGTTATATCCTGGCCTGCTCCTGAGTCCTGCAAGCAGCTGCAACGTTTCCTTTGGTTCTCAAACTTTTATCGGAGGTTCATCCGTGGCTACAGCACGTTAGCTGCTCCGCTCTCAGCCCTCACATCCACCAAGGTTTCGTTCAGGTGGTCCTCCTTGGCTGAAGAGGCCTTCCAAGGACTCAAGGCCCGGTTTACCTCCGCTCCCATTCTCCAAGTCCCGGACCCTGAGAGACAGTTTGTGGTGGAGGTGGAAGCCTCCGACGTGGAGGTAGGAGCCATCCTGTCTCAGCGGTCTGCCGACGACCAGAAGCTTCACCCTTGTGCATTTTTCTTTCGGCGGCTAACACCGGCGGAGGGCAATTATGACATTGGGATAGAGGAGAGGGTCAAGGCCGCCCTGGTGAGCAAGCCCGGTTTGAGCACCTGCCCTCCTAATCGTCTGTTTGTTCCTTAACCGTTGAGGTCTTATGTCCTCATTTGGGCCCACAACTCCCGGCTCTCCTGCAGCAGAGGTTCTGGTGGACCACCATGGAGGAGGACACTCGCCTGTCCGGTTTGCAACCAGCACAAGCCCTCTCATCAGGCTCCTGCTGGTCTCCTGCAACCTTTGCATGTGCCCCATCGTCCCTGGTCCCACATATCCCTGGATTTTGTTACCGGTCTGCCACTGTCCAACGGACACACCGCCATCCTGACGTTGGTGGATCGGTTCAGCAAGATGGACCACTTCATTCCCCTGCCCAAACTCCCCTCGGCCAAGGAGTCATGTCTTCCGGTTACATGGTCTCGTCACCGACGTGGTCTCCGACCGGGGGTGCCAGTTTATGTCGGTGTTTTGGAGGGAGTTGTTGATCGGGGCCATCGTCAGCCTGTCGTCTGGGTTCCACCCCCATTCCAATGGCAGACAGAGTGAAAGAACCAGGAGATGGAGACAGCACTGCGGTGCACAGTGGCCAAGCACCCCTCCTCCTGGTCAAGACAACTCCTGTGGGTAGAGTATGCCCACAACACTCTGGTCAGCTTGGCCACTGGACTATCCTCTTTCCAGTGTGCCTATGGAGTCCAGCCTCCGCTATTCCCAGCCCTGGAGAAGGAGGTTTCAAAGCTCCACAGAGCTTCGCTCCTCCACTCGGCCAACCGGTACACCTCAACTGCCAACTGCTGTCTTTCCGAGGGCCCCACCTACCAGGTGGGCCAGAAGGTATGGCTGTCCACTTGGGACATACCATTGTGGGTGGATTTATTTGCCCTTTCAAGTTCCTGAAGGTCGTCAACCCGGTGGCAGTTAGGCTTAAACTGGCCCGGTCGATGCGGATTCACCCGACCTTCCATGTGTCCAGGATCAAGCCAGCTAGGGTGAGTCCGCTGGTCCCGGCTGCTCCACCGTCAGAGTTATTGATTGCGGCCCAGTTTACTCTCGATTAACACTGTATCTCTTTCTGATTGTTTTCATCTTCCGTAATTACATACCAATGCTGCGCTGGCACACCAGTCGCATACACACACACACACACTCACGCAAGGGCGTACACACACACGAAAACACTCACACACTCGCACACACACATACACACACTCTCACACACATACACACACTCTCTCTCACACACACACACACACTCTCACACAAACACACACACACAAGACGAAGACGGGAGAAGAAGACGACAGCCTCCACGTGGCCTCCTCCGCAAGTAACAAGAAATGGTGCAAGACCAACTTGTGAAACTAATGTCGCCAACCAAACGTCGAGCTGGCAGGCTTAGGATCGGCGGACGGGCAGTCATCCCGACCGTCGAAAACCGAGGCATGTCAGTGCTTCAACTCAATGTCGAGGGCCTAACAACCGCCAAACTCGAAGTCCTGTGTCACCTGGCTGATTCCAACGGGGCAGCGGTTCTGCTCCTGCAGGAGACACACTGCACATCAGACAACATCCTCAAGATCTCTGTGTTCCATCTCGCTGGGTCCATCTACAGCAAGCAACACGGTGTGGCAACGTTCGTCCGGACTGAAATAAGCTGGTCAGCCAGTAGCCAATCCACACCAGGCTCTAACATCGAGTGGCTGGGTACTAAAATCCAGGAAACATCAGTCGTCAACGTATACAAGCCCCCACCATCAGAGCTGTCCGCGACGTCACTCCCATCAATAACTGCACCCGCCATCTATGCAGGTGACTTCAACTGTCAGCACACAGACTGGGGTAACAACCACACAACACCTAATGGAGTGGCGCTGAGTGAATGGGCCTCCAACACTGATGCTCTGCTGCTGTATGACCCCAAGGAGCCTCCAACCTTCTTCTCTGCACGCTGGAATACCTCCACAAACCCGGACCTGGCCTTCGCCATCTGCCACAGTAACGACCCGAAACCGGAGAGACGCGTCCTGTACAGGTTTCCCCGCTCACATCACCGACCATCCATCATTAAAGTCCCATCACTGGTGGAACCGGTACCAGGGAAACCCGTCAAGCGATGGAACTTCCGAAAGGCCAACTGGGAGTCGTATGCTGAGGAGACTGAAAGAAGGTCAGCTGGCCTGCCAGACCCAGACACAGCCGACCTGGATGCGGCCTATGCAGCCTACTGCCAGGTCCTCCTGGGTGCGGCAAAGAAGACCATCCCACGTGGCTATAACAGGAATTACATCCCAGGTTTGGACGAGGAATGCAGCCGCCTTCTGTGTGACCACCAGAGGGCTAGCTCCAGAGAAGAGGTGGATGTGAGTGCAGCAGCAGTGCTCCAGAAGCTGGACATCACCCGCAGGGCCAGATGGACAGAAGTCGTTGAATCAATCGACTTCACCCATTCTAGTCGCAAGGCGTGGCAGACCATCAACCAGCTCACAGGCAGAAATACAATACCCCACAGCTGCCCAGTCACAGCAAACGCCATCGCATCCCAGCTCCTGAAGAACGGCCGCTTCCCGGATGCTGACAAAGACTTTGCCCAACTGACATCGCGTGAGGTGTCTTGCATCTCGGGAGCGGCCAGTGTCGATTCCAACCTTTCGGGAGAATTCACAGCAGAGGAACTCAGTGAGGCCATGAGCAAGCTCAAACCAGGCGAATCCCCTGGCCGTGACAACATCCACCCGGAGTTCGTCATCCACCAGAGCACAACAACATCTGGCTGGCTCTGTGCTTTCTATACATCATGCTACCAGAGATTAAAGCTCCCAAAGACTTGCCTCTGTCATAGCCCTGCCGAAGCAAAATAAACCTGCAGAAGACCCCAAGTCATACAGACCAATCTCGTTGCTCTGTGTCCCATTTAAGATCTTGGAGAGGATGGTCCATAGCCGCATTGAGCCAGTGGTGGACTCACAGCTCCCACGGGAACAAGCTGGTTTCCGTCGTGGAAGATCAACAGCAGACCAGGTAACACTACTCTGTCAGGACATCGAGGACAGCTTCCAGGACAATGAGAAAGCTGGGGTAGTGTACCTGGATCTG
>CM051000.1:37288363-37303399 GCA_027704905.1 Muraenolepis orangiensis | reverse complement strand
GTTCTCAAACTTTTATCGGAGGTTCATCCGTGGCTACAGCACGTTAGCTGCTCCGCTCTCAGCCCTCACATCCACCAAGGTTTCGTTCAGGTGGTCCTCCTTGGCTGAAGAGGCCTTCCAAGGACTCAAGGCCCGGTTTACCTCCGCTCCCATTCTCCAAGTCCCGGACCCTGAGAGACAGTTTGTGGTAGAGGTGGAAGCCTCCGACGTGGAGGTAGGAGCCATCCTGTCTCAGCGGTCTGCCGACGACCAGAAGCTTCACCCTTGTGCGTTTTTCTTTCGGCGGCTAACACCGGCGGAGGGCAATTATGACATTGGGATAGAGGAGAGGGTCAAGGCCGCCCTGGTGAGCAAGCCCGGTTTGAGCACCTGCCCTCCTAATCGTCTGTTTGTTCCTTAACCGTTGAGGTCTTATGTCCTCATTTGGGCCCACAACTCCCGGCTCTCCTGCAGCAGAGGTTCTGGTGGACCACCATGGAGGAGGACACTCGCCTGTCCGGTTTGCAACCAGCACAAGCCCTCTCATCAGGCTCCTGCTGGTCTCCTGCAACCTTTGCATGTGCCCCATCGTCCCTGGTCCCACATATCCCTGGATTTTGTTACCGGTCTGCCACTGTCCAACGGACACACCGCCATCCTGACGTTGGTGGATCGGTTCAGCAAGATGGACCACTTCATTCCCCTGCCCAAACTCCCCTCGGCCAAGGAGTCATGTCTTCCGGTTACATGGTCTCGTCACCGTCAAGGTCGTCAACCCGGTGGCAGTTAGGCTTAAACTGCGGCAAAGAAGACCATCCCACGTGGCTATAACAGGAATTACATCCCAGGTTTGGACGAGGAATGCAGCCGCCTTCTGTGTGACCACCAGAGGGCTAGCTCCAGAGAAGAGGTGGATGTGAGTGCAGCAGCAGTGCTCCAGAAGCTGGACATCACCCGCAGGGCCAGATGGACAGAAGTCGTTGAATCAATCGACTTCACCCATTCTAGTCGCAAGGCGTGGCAGACCATCAACCAGCTCACAGGCAGAAATACAATACCCCACAGCTGCCCAGTCACAGCAAACGCCATCGCATCCCAGCTCCTGAAGAACGGCCGCTTCCCGGATGCTGACAAAGACTTTGCCCAACTGACATCGCGTGAGGTGTCTTGCATCTCGGGAGCGGCCAGTGTCGATTCCAACCTTTCGGGAGAATTCACAGCAGAGGAACTCAGTGAGGCCATGAGCAAGCTCAAACCAGGCGAATCCCCTGGCCGTGACAACATCCACCCGGAGTTCGTCATCCACCAGAGCACAACAACATCTGGCTGGCTCTGTGCTTTCTATACATCATGCTACCAGAGATTAAAGCTCCCAAAGACTTGCCTCTGTCATAGCCCTGCCGAAGCAAAATAAACCTGCAGAAGACCCCAAGTCATACAGACCAATCTCGTTGCTCTGTGTCCCATTTAAGATCTTGGAGAGGATGGTCCATAGCCGCATTGAGCCAGTGGTGGACTCACAGCTCCCACGGGAACAAGCTGGTTTCCGTCGTGGAAGATCAACAGCAGACCAGGTAACACTACTCTGTCAGGACATCGAGGACAGCTTCCAGGACAATGAGAAAGCTGGGGTAGTGTACCTGGATCTGACTGCTGCATATGACACTGTGTGGCACCGGGAACTCCACCTGAAGCTGCTGAGGACAATACCGGACCGCCACATGGTGAAGTTCATCATGGAGACACTTTCCAACCGCAGCTTCATCCTCCAGACCAGCAGTGGCCAGTGCAGTAGGCTCAGAAGACTGAAGAACGGGGTACCGCAGGGGTCTGTTCTCTCGCCGATGCTGTTCAATGTTTACATCCACGACCTACCTGATACAGCATCCAGAAAGTATGGCTACGCAGACGATCTTGCCATCATGCTGAGCCGACCAACGTGGAAGGCGATGGAAGAGGGGCTTAACGAAGACATGGGCACACTGGTACCATACCTTCGAAGGTGGCGTCTACAGCTCAGCGTCGGAAAATCAGTCGCAGCGGCATACCACCTTAGCACCAGAGAAGCCAGGAGGGAACTTGAGGTGCGCGTCGACAATAAATGTCTGGAGGTCCAGCAAGCCCCGAAGTATCTTGGAGTGCGTCTGGATCGGACATTATCCTTCAAACAACACCTGGAAGAAGTCAAGGCCAAGGTGACATCCAGGGTCGCACTGATCCGCCGCCTCGCTGGAACAACCTGGGGAGCCTCCGCTAAGACGCTGCGAATATCCACCCAAGCCCTGGTCTTCTCTGCAGCGGAATACTGCGCCCCAGTCTGGAGCAGAAGCCCTCATGCGAGAAAGGTCGACGTGGCTATCAATACCTCCCTCCGAATAATAACTGGATGCTTAAAGCCTACCCCTGTGTCCCTCTTGCCAGTCCTCGCGGAAATAGCACCGGCCGGCCTCCGACGGGAGGCTGCCACCCTCGCCCTGGCCAGGAAGGCACAAAAGTATGACTGGCACATCCTGCACAACACCACAATAACACCAGCACCGCCAAGCAGACTCAAGTCCCGCCACCCCTACAACAAGGCAGCACAAGAGATGCTAAACTCCACCTCTGAGGACATCTCCAGAGATGCATGGTTGGCAGCAGCTTGGAAGCAGGAGTGGGAGTCAGCTGGGCCCTCCCGAATCCACTGTTACATCTGGGACCCAGGAGATGGCGCCATTGGAGGAGACAACCTACCACGCCGGCAATGGACCACACTGAACCGTCTACGAACTGGGGTCGGTCGCTTTAAAACATCAATGAAGACGTGGGGCTTGGCGGACAGTGCGGCATGCGAGTGCGGTGACCCTGACCAGACCGCCGACCATATAATCACCATCTGCCCCTTATATAGACCACCCTCGGAAGCCAGCCTCTTCGACCTAGGACCAGAGATGCGGGCATGGCTACACGACACCGAGTTGGACCTCTGACGTTACACGAAAGAAGAACACACACACACACACAAACACACACACACACACTCACACACACACTAATATATGCACAAACACACTCTCAAACGTACACACACACACACACACACACACACACACACACACACGTGCACACGCACGCCCAGCCCAGCACACATAAAAATTAATTGTTTATGAACTAAAGCAGGACTCTCTTTGTCGTGTATCTGCTCCCGTAATGGGCAGGGCAGCAGTGTGTGTGCATTCTGTCCACATTCCCCCATTGTCTTATTGGTCCCACGACCGCTGCTGGAATGTGTAAATCCGGGGCTAGTGTCACTGATCATCGCGCGGTTCATCAAGTAGTCTGCCGTTTATAGATATTGGCTCCGAGTTGATTCATTATTCTGGATTATTTTGCTCTATATATATGTATATATATATATATACATATATATATATATAAATACATATATATATAGTAGCGAGAGGAGTAGCGAGAGGAGAGGGATACATATATACCGTTTTCACACTGCATACGGTATCGTATATGAGTTAATATTGGTGTCGAAACCAAATCAGTTAATGCACATCAAATACACTTTATGTTCACACTCTCTTCTAAATCGCGATTCGCTGCGCACTCGATAACAGGTTTTCTGTTCACACACACACACGGGAAGCGAAACCCGTAGTCGTTTTATTCCTTTACACCTGAACTAGTTACTTCGGGTTCAAAACCACCTACCAAAGGTGGATTGGTTAATGCGCACTAGTTGGGTAGCGAATGCGCATTACTTGGCAGTGTGAAAGCAAACGCAAAGCAAAACTAGTTTTGAAGCGCCACGAATACCGTATTTAAGCCCAGTGTGAAAACGGTAAAAGAGAGAGAGAGAGAGAGAGAGAGAGAGAGAGAGAGAGAGAGAGAGAGAGAGAGAGAGAGAGAGAGAGAGAGAGAGAGAGAGAGAGAGAGAGAGAGAGAGAGAGAGAGAGAGAGGATGGCTGGGAGGGAGAGAGGGAGGGAGAGGAC
The DNA here is from genome assembly GCA_027704905.1 of Muraenolepis orangiensis. Taxonomy (NCBI): domain Eukaryota; kingdom Metazoa; phylum Chordata; class Actinopteri; order Gadiformes; family Muraenolepididae; genus Muraenolepis; species Muraenolepis orangiensis. The sequence goes on along the minus strand of CM051000.1, from coordinate 37,299,439 downwards.
AGGAAAGGAGGAGAGAGGGAGGCTGGGGGCAAAAGGAGAGAGAGAAAGATAGAGAGAGAGGGAGGGATAGAAAGGGAGGCATAGGGAAGAGCGAGAGAGAGAAAGAGAAAGAGAAAGAGAGAGAGAGCGAGAGTGAGAGAGAGAGGCATGAAGCAGCCATCTGCCCAGATGCTGTGTATTGATCGGTTTGACAGTCTCCTCATGTCCTTAACACACCGTGGGATTGAACAATTGCTCACATTGATAGCGCTCAGCTTCCAGCCTCAACTAACAGCCTCAAGTCTAACAGACCATGGGAAGAGGAGGAGGAGGAGGAGGAGGATGAAGATGAAGAGGAGGAGGAGTTGGTGGAGTAGGAGGTGCAGGAGGATGAAGATGAGGACCGGATAAAGTAGGCAAAGTAGGTGTAAAAGCAGGCAATGGGGAAAAAAACAACAACCTTGCCTTATACATATTGTTGTCTGGAGGAAAAAGGGAACATGATGGATTGGATGGGAGGAATAAGGCGAGAGGAGGAGTGGAGGAAGATACCCCAACCCCCAACCCAACCCACCCCCACCCCACACATACACACACAGCCGGCCGACGGACAGGTGATGGAAATTTAAGTGATATGGAGATGGAGGAAAACCGAAAGTGAGAGAGAGATTGAGAGAGAACCAAAGATAACCAGACAGAGATAAAGAGTCAAAAAACAAGCAATTGACATTGACATTGAGAGAGAGAGAGAGAGAGAGAGAGAGAGAGAGAGAGAGAGAGAGAGAGAGAGAGAGAGAGAGAGAGAGAGAGAGAGAGAGAGAGAGAGAGAGAGAGAGAGAGAGAGAGAGAGAGAGAGAGAGAGAGAGAGAGAGAGAGAGAGAGAGAGAGAGAGAGAGAAATGCAAAGAGAAGGAGCGAGAGAGACAGAGGGACAGAGTGCCAAAGACAGAGAGAGAGAGAGAGAGAAGAGAGAAATGCAAAGAGAAGGAACGAGAGAGACAGAGGGTGCCAAAGACAGAGAGAGCGAGAGCGAGACAGAGCGACAAAGATCAACAAGCAATTGACATTGACATTGAGAGAGAGAGAGAGACAGAGAGCGAGAGAGACAGAGAGAGAGACAGAGAGCGAGAGAGACAGAGAGAAAGACAGAGAGCAAGAGTGAGAGAGAAACAGAAAGTGAGTGTGAGAGAGACAGAGAGTGAGTGAGAGAAAGACAGAGGGAGAGAGGGAGAGAGCGAGTGAGAGAGCACGAGAGCGAAAGAGAGAGAGACACCAACTTGGGAGGAATGGATGCTGGAAGCGAAGAGATTCTCACATGGTGCTCTACACATGAAGATGATTGTCTTGTGTGCACACGCACACACATACATGCACACACAAATGTCTAAATTCATACGTGTGTGTGTGTGTGTATGTTTCATGTCAGCAGCACCACACACACACAACACAAACAACTACAAGCGTGCAGCGTACTGTCGGAGCACCCCAAAAAAATGTGTAGGCTACAGTTGTGTCCAAAAGGGGAAGAGAGGGAGAGGGAGAGGGAGAGGGAGAGGGAGAGAGTGAGAGTGAGAGTGAGAGTCAGAGAGAGAGAGAGAGAGAGAGAGAGAGAGAGACATTGGCAGGTGTCTGCTACATCGGGGGCGAGTGAGCGATGGAAGGAAAAAGCCATCGGTGTATAACAATGTTTGAACTGGAACAGTTTGAACAGTTTCTGTCTTGAACAGACAGAGCTTAGAGACGAAAAGACACACATAGCCACCATATACCCACGCCCTGTCTGAGCCCGGCACGGACCCCGTCCCATTGGAAGCATTTATGGGTGCCCGAGTTCGGTTCGAGTTATTTGAATGACAAAAATCTGTTCAGATTGACACGCGGGATCTCACTGAAAAGCATTTCAAATGCTAACCTCTGACTGGTCATGAAAACACTACTGAGATAAGGAATAAACAATCGACTTGGCAGATAATACATTTGACTGACAGAAATCTGTTCCGTATAACGGCAGTGAAACTCTTGAGTAGAAACTGTTTATGGATCACAGTGATTGATACATTAGGTTTAAGGTTACAATGTTATAATACCTACAACATTCTGATTATCACACCAAACTGCTTAGTCCACACACCCAGTTATTAAAAAACAAAAGACGTTCTATCTCTGACCACGAGACCGGGCCGGGTTCGGGTAGAGAACCCTCGAGCAGACTCTTGCAAGGGACCAGGCCTATCGTGACACATGGGATGTTGGTTTGGCAGTGCACTACATTGAGTATGACTCACACACACACCGGCTGCATGCACTGATGCACACCAGATAAACCTGGCCTGGTGACTCGCACTCCGAGTGCTCCTTGGAACAAGGCATTTACTTCCTTCCACAGAGCGTGTCCCACTGCTTAAGTGTTTGAGTTCCACAGTCGCTGTTCCCGCCCAACTGTGACCGATTGGACCAGGGATCCCTCGGCCTGTTCAAAGCATCCGTGGGTCCGCTAGCACATTTGTCTTATGCGCAGCCCCTCCCTCGTGGGCCGATTCGCTCACCTTTTGCCAATTATTGGGTCCCTACTCACTTAAGAAGATAGGCTGATAGTGTGTGATGGAGAAGCCTCCTTCCCTAGATCCATCGGCTGTCAGATTGTGTCTGGGTCCCACTCAGTTTGGGTGTCAATTGGTGATTGGTGCTACAGATCACGTCAGACAAATCGCCAGGTATCACAGGGGGCACCTCGGGGGTTTCAACAAAGTATAAGATATGAAATATGAAATGTACGCTCTCAGCGTTAATGAGGCAATGGTGCATTGGGTTACCAGCCAGCGGTCGGCATGTGAAAGCTCCAGAAACAGTGAGATCATCCTCTACATAGACAGACCCTTTCGGTCGTTCGGAGTGCTGCTACAATAGCAGTGAATTCACACCGGAGAGAGAGAGGTAGCAGGTCAGAGCTTGCATCAGTTCACCCGGCCCTGCACATTTTTGTTTAGCTTTGTTTGGTATTGTTATTGTTGCTTCTGAGCCTCTTCTCCACTACTATATACTATTGACTCTCTCTCCTCGCACACAGAGGCTGCCGTCCAACTGGGGGGCGGCCGGAAACACTTTTTAAAAGTAATGTTGTGCAACTTTAATCTAATTGCATGGATTACATTGGAAAGTGCCCCTAATCCCCTTAGTAACCCTTAGTATGCATTATCATTAGGGTGTTATTTATTGGTTGATGATGTATTAGTGATCGTGGGCCTATTTCATCAACATTAACTTGATGCCTTTTTCCATTTAGATTGTACTCAGTGGGGCAACATTTGTTATCCAGTTAGCAAAAATGCAGAACACTGCATTGTGGACGCGTCCATTTTAACCCTGTCTACGGCCGTTCCAGGTAGCAGCTGCAGCTGGGAGCCGCTCATTCAGTGCTAAGATGGATCCAGACTCCCGGGTTGAGGTTCACAATGGGAGGAGAACAGGCACTGTGGTATCCACTGCCTTATCTGTTAAGAAGATGGGAGAGTGTGTCTTGTCAGGTGATTGACTCCTCTGCCTCACTGAAGCAGTGTCCTGTTCCAAGAAGTACAGAAAAAAACTAAAAGGAAAAGAAATAAACTTAACTTCTAATTCTGAAGTCTTGAGAGTTGGTGGGTAGGAAGCAATCTTGCACCGTCTGGACATTTTGGTTCCAGAACAGCTGATTCCAAATCGGGAACTGAGGGGTGTGAGCACGCTCACGGCAGGTGATTGATAATGGATCGGAGCGCCACATCCAGACAGTGGAGTGGAGGGTGCGACATATTTTATGGCTACCCTGACAAGAGATCGTCATGGAGTTGTCAGCTCCATGACAGATGATGACAGTCTATAGAACACAGCCTATATATATATATATACATTTATTTATACAGTATATCTTTTTTTATACATATTTACATATATATATATATATATATATGTATATATATATATAAACATTATTTTAGGTTGTACAGACCAAAGGGAGACAGTGTTGTGAGTTAAGGGAGAAAAATGATCAGGCACACATATAGCATTCAATATTTGAAGTAAATACTGTTGTACACAACACTGATACACAATTGACAACAAACAAATGTTAATCAAACTAAGGAGGGGGGTAGGAGTGTGTGTGTGTGTGTGTGTGTGTGTGTGTGTGTGTGTGTGTGTGTGTGTGTGTGTGTGTGTGTGTGAGTGTGTGTGTGTGTGTGTGCGTGTGCATGTGTATCTGGATGACAGTTATGATGAGCTCAGTTATGATGGCAGACAAATACAATTTGTATATATATACTGTATACACACACAGTATATATATATTTATTTACATTTGAGAAGAGAGCAAAGGGTTTGAACACAAGTGGAAGGAGTTTGAACTTGAAAGTATAGCCAGCAATGATATTTAATGGGACAGCCAACACATCATTTATCACTGCAGAAGACGGAGGAGAGATGGTGTAGAAGTCTATTTCCACCAGCAGACATATGGTGATTTCATTCGGAGTTGAAAATAAAATTAAGATTTTTTACCCTGTCTGTGTGCATGTGTGACTGTGTGTGTGTGTGTGTGTGTGCACATGTGTGTGTGTGCGTGTCTGTGTGTGTGCATGCATGGGTGTGTTTGTGTGTGTGTGTGTCCAACTATTTTTAGTTCTTCACAATCCTTACTAGATGCCCGAAGCACCTCAACTGGCTCCTTTCTATGTGAACGAGCAGCCGCTCTACTCTGAGTCTCTCATGAGTGACTGAGCTTCTCACCCTATCCCTAAGCCACCCTCCTGAGGAAAGTCATTTTGGCCGCTTGTATTCGCGTGGAAGTCTGGGACAGTGCCTGAGGAGTGGCAAACGGGGGTGGTGGTACCCCTGTTCAAAAAGGGGGACCAGAGGGTGTGTACCAATTACAGGGGTATCACATTACTCAGCCTCCCTGGGAAAATCTACTCCAAGGTGCTGGAAAGGACGGTTTGGCCGATAGTTGAACCTCAGATTGAAGAGGAACAATGCGGATTCCGCTCTGGTCATGGAACAACGGACCAGCTTTTCACTCTTGCAAGAAACCTGGAGGGGGCTTGGGAGTATGCCCATCCGGTCTACATCTGTTTTGTTGATTTGGAGAAGGCATATGATAGGGTCCCCCGGGAAATACTGTGGGGGGTGCTGCGGGAGTATGGGGTACGGGGGTCACTACTATATATATATATAAACATGACTGGTCCAACGCGTTGAGCTGCTCATCTTTAGTGCTATGGATGTGATTACGTTGAACCCCTTAACGTTGAAGCCACTAACTGTGATAAAGGACTAGACAAATAAAATGGACTTGACGATAGAGCTGCATTAATTAAAGAGTACTTAAACAGAAGGGACCATTTGCCTTTTCTTCTTCAAAACTGTCATCTTGTATTATGTTTCTCGGTTGACAAAGCATATGGAAGCGGACATTTATATTTAGAAATGTTTTATTTAAAAAAACATTAAATACACAATATACAGTAATCACAAAATGTAAAAGTGTAGAGTGCAGTGTAATAAGTCAATGTTAATAAAGCTCCGAGGGGCTCCTGGGCGAGCTGCAGCCCAGTGGTGGCGGTAGCTCCGCATCGACATCGTCGAGGGAAGACGACTCCATAAACAACTAAAACAAAATAAAAGTGCATTAAAACATGACTCCATAAACAACTAAAACAAGAGAAAAGTGCATTAAAACATGTCTCCATTACACTTTACTGTTTTAGAAAGTAGCATCCTGACGTTGGCTATTGTTATCAAGGCTAATATCGGCTAACAGAAGCCTAGCAATCATAGCTTCTCATTTCTGATGATAGGAACATAACATTGATGTGATAATGAGCAGCTCGCTAAACAGATTATAAATACAAAGCTGGTTGGCAACACAGGAAAGATTTACAAAGTAAAACTTACGAGGAGTGACAGAGTGACAGCAGCGGATCATCCAGTTTGTTATCAATTAGCTCCTTGTATCGTCCAGTTTGTTATCCATTAGCTCCTCGTATCGTCCAGTTTGTTATCCATTAGCTCCTCGTATCGTCCAGTTTGTTATCGATTAGCCCCTCGTATCGTCCAGTTTGTTATCGATTAGCTCCTCGGTCCTGTCCCCCGCTGAAGACATCTCGCGCTGTAGTTTTTCTAATAGCGGTTTGTTGTAGAAGCTCCTCTAGTTTATTGTGACCTTCTGCCGAGGACAACAACGCAAGGAGGCAGTTTGTCTCGGACCACTGCTGCTTCGCCTTCACGTCCATGGCGAATTTTAGTGATTTTTAAAATGGCGGTCAAAAACTTTGAGTTTGTCCGATAAGCCCCGCCCTGCCACTGGAGCTTGCTGGGCTAGCCCAGCTTCGATGTGGGGCCGCTCAGGAACCAGTTTACCGGGCCAGAAAGTGATTCCTTTGCAGTGGAAACGCAAACAACTGGTTCGAGATTAGGCCAAAGCTCCGAACCAGCCCTCAAAACAGCTTGGTGGAAACACGGTATCACAGGCAAAAGGAGGAGCCACTAAGCTAAGGGCAATACACTTTTGCTCAGAAAAACAAAAGTGAAAAGTAACAAATAAAATAAAATAAATCTTGATCTCTAACTTTTATCATTTCATTCTTCCGTACCTGCATTTGTTTTGCCACCCGCAAAAAAACAAAACTACAAGTAAATATGTTTATTTTAAACTTGTGATTCATCTGATTAATCACAGAATTGTATTGTGATTAATCAGAATAAATATTTTGATATATTGACAGCACTAATATAAATATAAATATATATATATATATATCAGGTTTTCCGCTAGGATTTTTTTTGCCGGTCAAGTGTCCGGACAGATTTTATTTTACCGGACAAATTCGAAACTTAGTGGTCATGTTTAAAAAACTGTCTATATTACAAATGCAACTATAATGTACACCTAGATTGACGAAAGAATGACAAAGACCTCAAATAAATTTGACTATTTAATGAACAACAAAACGAACAAGAACAATTGAGCAAAACCTTGTTAGCCGCAGAAATCTATTTCAAAACACCTGTAACATCTGTAGTCCGTTTTAGCATAGGCTACATGGCATCACATTTACCCTGAAGGCTACCAGGCAACTTTTTACTTTCTCCTTAATTTCATTGCGGCAAAGTCCTCTGCTGCCGAGCTGTGTCTAATGTGCAGATTGCAATACGCATAAGATCACTCTCTCCTCCTCCAGACGACTCCGCAGTGATGTTTTCAAACCATTCTGCAGGGAGAAGCCCCTCTCTGCTGGTCGCTTGACACGGGCAGAACACAGGCACTTTAAGCCAGTGTGGCCCAGTCGGGGTACAGGTCGCTGAACTCAGAAATTAGCACTTGGCAAGCTGTCGCAAACATTAAAGCCCCATAGCCGTGGAGCCGCCATCACTGCACCTGCAGCTCGTTGGGCGCGCTTGACGTCATAAGAGGAGCGGCAACTGATTGGTCACTTAATTTGGTCACCCTTCCGGGGGGGAGGGGGCAGTAATAAAGCTGTCAAAACTCAAATGTCCAGGATCTAAGTTTAGTATGAGCATTATTACGTACATTTTGACCGGCAGGTTTTGAAATTACCATTTTTTTATAATTTTTACCCGCTAAAAACCTGTAAATACCGGCTAACGGAAACTCTGATATATATATATATATATATATATATATATATATATATATCACAGTTCATATATATATCACAGTTCATATTCTGTATATATATATATCACAGTTCAAATACATACTGTATATCTGAATTGTACACACGCAGACACATGTATGTATTTAGTCCAAACGCATCATAAAAGACAATGCCCACCCCAGCCACGAACTGTATTCACTTTTACCGTCAGGCAGCGATACCGCAGTATCAAGTGCCGTACAAATAGACTCAGAGATAGCTTCCACAGTCAGGCCATCAGGCTGCTGAACAAGGGCATATAGCATATAACAATGTATATTTGATTACATTGATTTATATATACATATATATAAATATATGTCGTCGGGTATTGCACATAAGATTTTCACTCACTGCTTTATACTTGTGTTAACTGTGAAGTGACAATAAACTTGACTTGACTTGACTTGACTTGTATTTGTGTTTGAACTCGTCGTGTAGCGTCCTTTCAGATGTTTCGGAGTATTCTTTTGACGGGCGCGATCACGTGCACTATTACCTAGTTACCCCCATGGCCCATACCCCCGTCGGACCTGGGTACAGGTTCTGGTCCGGACCCGCAAACACAGCAGCGCCATCCACTCCCTCATCTCCAAGGACCAGAGCGAATACCTGTGGCTCGAGGTGATGCGTGTGCGTGTGTGTGTGTGTGTGTGGTCAGGGGGAGGCGCCTTCCTCCGAGTGTTGCCTGCCTGTGATGCTAATTTGGCTGGGGTAAGAGTGTGTGTGTGTGTGAGTGTGTGTGTGTGTGTGTGTGTGTTTGTGTGTGTGTGTGTGTGTGTGTGTTTGTGTGTGTGTGTGTGTGTGTGTGTGTGTGTGTGTGGTCATGTGCGTGTATGTTTGTGTGTACCTTGTTGTATGCTCTGGCCATCAGGCGTGTGATCTCATATAACAATGGTTGTGTGAACTAAACTAAAACGGTATTGTGTTTTTTATGTGGTGTTTTTCAAGAGTCAGCATTTGTGTTAAATTGAATTAGTGGTTGCCGTGTCAGCGGACAGTAGCAGTAAATAACAATCTCCCGGATAAGTTTTAATGTAATTTAATGTAATTTTTTAATGTAATTTAATGTAAATGTAAATGTAAATGTAAATAAGTTAAAACCCACCAGTGGTTTGTGTTTATTAACTGACTGGCCTATTGTGTAGCACCCATTATCCTCTGTTTACTGCAAATGAACGGAAAGGAAAATGTTGTACATTAAAAATAGTGTCTTGTTGTTTTTTTAAATGCGATTTAAATAATAGGACAAACCCATTGGAAAAATTAGACGTGGTGTTTCCAACACAACAGCCGGCGAGTTTCTTGACCTGATTTGTTTGCGTTCCAGTTTTTCCTTTTTTTGTTAATTGTTGTTCAAGCGTAGATTTCAATTATAGCTTTAACAACTTGCCCGTGACAATAAATTTTCAATTTCCCCCATTCATAACTTTAATTATAGCATGATGTGGATAATGATAGTAATGGCAGTGAAATCATGCATGTTCAAACACACTCCCTTCACCTAAAGGTGTGAGTATGTTTTGTCAACCAAACCGACAGCCAGCACCCAATCAAACCCTCATGAGTGACACTTTGTTTATGTACGATTTCTTCACATCTCCAATCCTGAATGAATGCATGTGAATCCTTCCCCATCACAGCTGTCACTTTGGTGGTCGTCATGCAGTATCCTGTCATCTGAGTCTGGACTGTTAGCGCTAAAACTGTCCGTCTGATTCCCCATTGTTAGCACCCGCAGAGCGGCAGCAGATGGTTGCTGATGTTTTGTCTTTGGTTAACATTTCAGTTCGGACATCATTCTGTCCGGTGTTTGTGTTGTTTTGCGTGCGTATGTATGTGTGTGTTTGTGTGTGTGTGAACGTGTATACGCGTGTGTACATGTGTCTAGGTTTAGCTTTGGTTAATATCAATAAATATATTATCCTATCCATTTTTCACCGCTTTTATATTCTTTGGCAGCTGAGGTGGAAATGGACTGCTGTATGCTCCCCTTATAGGCAGACATTACACCAGTGGTTAAGCGTCAGGGCCTTCAAGGTATTCAGAGAAGACCCTGGAACTCTCAGATGAAACTGAAAAAAATCAAATGTAATACAATTTAATAAATTTAAATAAAATGAATAAATGAGAATTGTATCTGTGTTGTTCCAATCAGATATGGCACCAGGAAAGAAGTCAAGTCAAGTCAAGTCAAGTTTATTGTCACTTCACAGTTTACAGTTTAGTATAAAGCAGTGATGTGAAATTCTTGTGTGCAATACCCGACGACAGACAGCAGTTATAGAATAAGATAAAATAAAAATAGATAAAAATAGATAAAAATAGAATAAAAAATAGAATAAAAAATAGAATAAGGAATATAAAATAAAAATAAAAAATGCAATTTATAAAATGCAAAAATCAGCACAGAAAAGAGCAATATATATATATAAATCAATGTAATAAAATATACATTGTTATATGTTATACGCCCTTGTTCAGCAGCCTGATGGCCTGACTGTGGAAGCTATCTCTAAGCCTATTTGTACGACACTTGATACTGCGGTATCGCCTGCCTGACGGTAATAGTGAGTAAAGTTCGTGGCTGGGGTGGGCAATGTCTTTTATAATTCTTTTGGCCTTGGCCACGCACCGCTGGTTGTAAATGTCCAGGAGGGAGGGGAGCTCACCTCCAACGATATACTGGGCCGTCCGCACCACCCTTTGAAGCGCTCTGCGCTCGAGTGCCGTGCAGTTCCCGTACCAGGCGGTGATACACCCTGTCAGAACACTCTCGATGGTGCCGTTGTAGAATGTTCTCAGGATGCGGGGGCCCATGCTGAATTTCTTCAGACGCCTGAGAAAATACAGGCGTTGTTGGGCCTTTTTCACCACGTGTGTGGTGTGCGTATAGGAATATAAAATAAAAAATAAAAACTGCAATTTAAATGCAAAATCAGCACAGAAAAGAGCATATATATATATAATCATGTATAAAGTATCCATTGCTATATGTTATACCCTTGTTCAGCTAGCCTTATTGGCCTGACTGTGGAAGCTATCTCTAAGCCTATTTGTACGACACTTGATACTGCGGTATCGCCTGCCTGACGGTAACTAGTGAGTAAAGTTCGTGGCTGGGGTGGGCAATGTCTTTTATAATTCTTTTGGCCTTGGCCACGCACCGCTGGTTGTAAATGTCCAGGAGGGAGGGGAGCTCACCTCCAACGATATACTGGGCCGTCCGCACCACCCTTTGAAGCGCTCTGCGCTCGAGTGCCGTGCAGTTCCCGTACCAGGCGGTGATACACCCTGTCAGAACACTCTCGATGGTGCCGTTGTAGAATGTTCTCAGGATGCGGGGGCCCATGCTGAATTTCTTCAGACGCCTGAGAAAATACAGGCGTTGTTGGGCCTTTTTCACCACG
>CM051000.1:37262914-37287363 GCA_027704905.1 Muraenolepis orangiensis | reverse complement strand
CTTCTTTCCTGGTGCCATATCTGATTGGAACAACACAGATACAATTCTCATTTATTCATTTTATTTAAATTGTATTAAATTGTATTACATTTGATTTTTTTCAGTTTCATCTGAGAGTTCCAGGGTCTTCTCTGAATACCTTGAAGGCCCTGACGCTTAACCACTGGTGTAATGTCTGCCTATAAGGGGAGCATACAGCAGTCCATTTCCACCTCAGCTGCCAAAGAATATAAAAGCGGTGAAAAATGGATAGGATAATATATTTATTGATATTAACCAAAGCTAAACCTAGACACATGTACACACGCGTATACACGTTCACACACACACAAACACACACATACATACGCACGCAAAACAACACAAACACCGGACAGAATGATGAACTGAAATGTTAACCAAAGACAAAACATCAGCAACCATCTGCTGCCGCTCTGAAGGTGCTAACAACGGGGAATCAGACGGACAGTTTTAGCGCTAACAGTCCAGACTCAGATGACAGGATACTGCATGACGACCACCAAAGTGACAGCTGTGATGGGGAAGGATTCACATGCATTCATTCAGGATTGGAGATGTGAAGAAATCGTACATAAACAAAGTGTCACTCATGAGGGTTTGATTGGGTGCTGGCTGTCGGTTTGGTTGACAAAACATACTCACACCTTTAGGTGAAGGGAGTGTGTTTGAACATGCATGATTTCACTGCCATTACTATCATTATCCACATCATGCTATAATTAAAGTTATGAATGGGGGAAATTGAAAATTTATTGTCACGGGCAAGTTGTTAAAGCTATAATTGAAATCTACGCTTGAACAACAATTAACAAAAAAAGGAAAAACTGGAACGCAAACAAATCAGGTCAAGAAACTCGCCGGCTGTTGTGTTGGAAACACCACGTCTAATTTTTCCAATGGGTTTGTCCTATTATTTAAATCGCATTTAAAAAAACAACAAGACACTATTTTTAATGTACAACATTTTCCTTTCCGTTCATTTGCAGTAAACAGAGGATAATGGGTGCTACACAATAGGCCAGTCAGTTAATAAACACAAACCACTGGTGGGTTTTAACTTATTTACATTTACATTTACATTTACATTAAATTACATTAAAAAATTACATTAAATTACATTAAAACTTATCCGGGAGATTGTTATTTACTGCTACTGTCCGCTGACACGGCAACCACTAATTCAATTTAACACAAATGCTGACTCTTGAAAAACACCACATAAAAAACACAATACCGTTTTAGTTTAGTTCACACAACCATTGTTATATGAGATCACACGCCTGATGGCCAGAGCATACAACAAGGTACACACAAACATACACGCACATGACCACACACACACACACACACACACACAAACACACACACACACACACACACACACAAACACACACACACACACACACACACACACACACACACACACACACACACACTCTTACCCCAGCCAAATTAGCATCACAGGCAGGCAACACTCGGAGGAAGGCGCCTCCCCCTGACCACACACACACACACACACACACACACACACACACACACACACGCACACGCATCACCTCGAGCCACAGGTATTCGCTCTGGTCCTTGGAGATGAGGGAGTGGATGGCGCTGCTGTGTTTGCGGGTCCGGACCAGAACCTGTACCCAGGTCCGACGGGGGTATGGGCCATGGGGGTAACTAGGTAATAGTGCACGTGACCGCGCCCGTCAAAAGAATACTCCGAAACATCTGAAAGGACGCTACACGACGAGTTCAAACACAAATACAAGTCAAGTCAAGTCAAGTCAAGTTTATTGTCACTTCACAGTTAACACAAGTATAAAGCAGTGAGTGAAAATCTTATGTGCAATACCCGACGACATATATTTATATATATGTATATATAAATCAATGTAATCAAATATACATTGTTATATGCTATACGCCCTTGTTCAGCAGCCTGATGGCCTGACTGTGGAAGCTATCTCTGAGTCTATTTGTACGGCACTTGATACTGCGGTATCGCTGCCTGACGGTAAAAGTGAATACAGTTCGTGGCTGGGGTGGGCATTGTCTTTTCAGATTCAGATTCAGATTCAGAAAACTTTATTAATCCCGAGGGAAATTAAGTTTTATGATGCGTTTGGACTAAATACATACATGTGTCTGCGTGTGTACAATTCAGATATACAGTATGTATTTGAACTGTGATATATATATATACAGAATATGAACTGTGATATATATATGAACTGTGATATATATATATATATATATATATATATATATATATATATATATATATATATATATATATATATATATATATCAGAGTTTCCGTTAGCCGGTATTTACCGGTTTTTAGCGGGTAAAAATTATAAAAAAACGGTAATTTCAAAACCTGCCGGTCAAAATGTACGTAATAATGCTCATACTAAACTTAGATCCTGGACATTTGAGTTTTGACAGCTTTATTACTGCCCCCTCCCCCCCGGAAGGGTGACCAAATTAAGTGACCAATCAGTTGCCGCTCCTCTTATGACGTCAAGCGCGCCCAACGAGCTGCAGGTGCAGTGATGGCGGCTCCACGGCTATGGGGCTTTAATGTTTGCGACAGCTTGCCAAGTGCTAATTTCTGAGTTCAGCGACCTGTACCCCGACTGGGCCACACTGGCTTAAAGTGCCTGTGTTCTGCCCGTGTCAAGCGACCAGCAGAGAGGGGCTTCTCCCTGCAGAATGGTTTGAAAACATCACTGCGGAGTCGTCTGGAGGAGGAGAGAGTGATCTTATGCGTATTGCAATCTGCACATTAGACACAGCTCGGCAGCAGAGGACTTTGCCGCAATGAAATTAAGGAGAAAGTAAAAAGTTGCCTGGTAGCCTACAGGGTAAATGTGATGCCATGTAGCCTATGTTAAAACGGACTACAGATGTTACAGGTGTTTTGAAATAGATTTCTGCGGCTAACAAGGTTTTGCTCAATCGTTCTTGTTCGTTTTGTTGTTCATTAAATAGTCAAATTTATTTGAGGTCTTTGTCATTCTTTCGTCAATCTAGGTGTACATTATAGTTGCATTTGTAATATAGACTGTTTTTGAAACATGACCACTAAGTTTCGAATTTGTCCGGTAAAATAAAATCTGTCCGGACACTTGACCGGCAAAAAAAATCCTAGCGGAAAACCTGATATATACATATTTATATTTATATTAGTGCTGTCAATATATCAAAATATTTATTCTGATTAATCACAATACAATTCTGTGATTAATCAGATGAATCACAAGTTTAAAATAAACATATTTACTTGTAGTTTTGTTTTTTTGCGGGTGGCAAAACAAATGCAGGTACGGAAGAATGAAATGATAAAAGTTAGAGATCAAGATTTATTTTATTTTATTTGTTACTTTTCACTTTTGTTTTTCTGAGCAAAAAGGTCTCAGGGAGTGCTAAGTATTGCCCTTAGCTTAGTTGCTCCTCCTTTTGCCTGTGATACCGTGTTTCCACCAAGCTGTTTTGAGGGCTGGTTCGGAGCTTTGGCCTAATCTCGAACCAGTTGTTTGCGTTTCCACTGCGAAGGAATCACTTTCTGGCCCGGTAAACTGGTTCCTGAGCGGCCCCACATCGAAGCTGGGCTAGCCCAGCAAGCTCCAGTGGCAGGGCGGGGCTTATCGGACAAACTCAAAGTTTTTGACCGCCATTTTAAAAATCAGTAAAATTCGCCATGGACGTGAAGGCGAAGCAGCAGTGGTCCGAGACAAACTGCCTCCTTGCGTTGTTGTCCTCGGCAGAAGGTCACAATAAACTAGAGGAGCTTCTACAACAAACCGCTATTAGAAAAACTACAGCACGAGATGTCTTCAGCGGGGGACAGGACCGAGGAGCTAATCGATAACAAACTGGACGATACGAGGGGCTAATCGATAACAAACTGGACGATACGAGGAGCTAATGGATAACAAACTGGACGATACGAGGAGCTAATGGATAACAAACTGGACGATACGAGGAGCTAATTGATAACAAACTGGATGATCCGCTGCTGTCACTCTGTCACTCCTCGTAAGTTTTACTTTGTAAATCTTTCCTGTGTTGCCAACCAGCTTTGTATTTATAATCTGTTTAGCGAGCTGCTCATTATCACATCAATGTTATGTTCCTATCATCAGAAATGAGAAGCTATGATTGCTAGGCTTCTGTTAGCCGATATTAGCCTTGATAACAATAGCCAGGAACGTCAGGATGCTACTTTCTAAAAGTAGTGTAATGGAGACATGTTTTAATGCACTTTTCTCTTGTTTTAGTTGTTTATGGAGTCATGTTTTAATGCACTTTTATTTTGTTTTAGTTGTTTATGGAGTCGTCTTCCCTCGACGATGTCGATGCGGAGCTACCGCCACCACTGGGCTGCAGCTCGCCCAGGAGCCCCTCGGAGCTTTATTAACATTGACTTATTACACTGCACTCTACACTTTTACATTTTGTGATTACTGTATATTGTGTATTTAATGTTTTTTTAAATAAAACATTTCTAAATATAAATGTCCGCTTCCATATGCTTTATCAACCGAGAAACATAATACAAGATGACAGTTTTGAAGAAGAAAAGGCAAATGGTCCCTTCTGTTTAAGTACTCTTTAATTAATGCAGCTCTATCGTCAAGTCCATTTTATTTGTCTAGTCCTTTATCACAGTTAGTGGCTTCAACGTTAAGGGGTTGAACGTAATCACATCCATAGCACTAAAGATGAGCAGCTCAACGCGTTGGACCAGCCATGTTTATAGCCTGAAAGCCAGGAGCAACACTTTTACATTTACATTTACATTTACATTTACATTTACATTTACATTTACATTTACATTACATTTACATACATATATCATGTAATCCACCACTGTTGTGTTCGCGCTAGCGTTGCTAGCGTTGCAGAGACGTTAACAGTGACGTAATGACGTGGCTCTCGGCGAAAAAGTCGGTGGAAACGCAAACCGGTTCTTAGACGGCTCGCCAGTTGAACCAACTGCGAACCGGCTCTAGCGCCATCCGAGAGCTAGAACTAGGCTTGCATTGGTGGAAACGAGGCATGAGAGGCTTGCTGGACTTTCAGCTCCGCTGGGTTTGCAGGACGGTGTTGGAAATGTCCAACTATTTTACAGCACTTTGCTAAAGCACCATCAAATACTCCGTCGCGGAGGGAGACAGCCACGTCCCTCTGTGTAATGTGCGCTATACAGGGCATATGCTCAAAAATACATTTCTTTGCTGCAGCAGTCATATTGCGAGCGCGATTTTTAAATTGAAATGTTCCGCCCAGCACTCATTGGTGCGTCATCCTGTTGGTTTAACGTGCCTGCCTCTCAGTTCATTCCCAGGTGTGCATGCGCGCTGGGAATACTGAGGGGGGAGCCATCTAAACTGGATACTATGATTAATCTGAGTTTTAAAAAATAGTGTGCGTTAAAGTCTCGAGATTAATCACATGCGTTAATGCGTTAACTTTGACAGCCGTAATATATATATATATATATATATAATATATCATATATATACTATAATATATATATTATATATAATAATATATACAGTAATTCACCCATTCAACCACTGCCGGTGGAGTCAGCCATGCAAGGAGACAGCCAGCACGTCAGGAGCAGTTAGGGTTAGGGTGTCTTGCTCAAGGACACCTTGTTTTTGCTAGGAGGAGGCGGGGAGTCTGTGAGTCTGTGCAGCACCTTAGTCAGTATTTTACGATAAACTGCAACTTCTGGTTTCATCGTATGGCCGGTCCAATTCCACCTAGGACTAGCATAGGTTACCAAAAAATACCATACTACCATACAATAGCTTTATTGTTCTTTCATTTTCATTTATTATTGTATTTTGTTCTAGAATTGGATACTGCGGGAAGGACTGGGTAGGAAGCATTACAATGCACTTGAATCTTGAATATCATATGCAGATGGGCTGCTGTAGGCGTGTGTTTCTACAATAGGCTCTGGTTGGTGTGAATGTGTTTTTGGAGGGGGGGATGCTGAAGCTGAAGCATACGTGGATGATTAGGCTCCCGTCTTTGAGCTGTGAACCGGCAGACACGTGTTTCATTAGGGAACGAGAAGGACCTCAGAAGGGGGCCATCGGTCATCTGAAGTGTGTTGAACATGTGAGGGGAGAGCACCCAGAGCCCCTCTCGACCTCTCCCCATCTGCTCCTATTATCCTGTAATCCCATCGCTTTCTCTCTCCAGCACACCCTCCCTTTTCATCTCCTCGTGGGATTTGTTCTCTTTTGTCATCTCCCCCCCCCCCCCCAATCACACACACACACACACACACACACACACTTATCTCTCATCTTCCCAATCCTTCAGACCTTTAGAGGAAAGGAGTTCAACAGAGAGAGAGAGAGAGAGAGAGAGAGAGAGAGAGAGAGAGAGAGAGAGAGAGAGAGAGAGAGACCCCTTCAATGAGTGCAGTGAGTTTTAGAGAATGAAGTGGTCCATAACCTCACACCACATGTCCTGTGACAATAAGCTGCTGAGGAATGACACACAAATCCTTTCATCCGCAGATTCCAAGAATGCTCATATACATATTGTCCGGACTTCCCCATTCTAATTGTTTTCCCAATAAATTCCCCCACATGGACCGCAGGGATTGTGGTTGTTTTTACAATTGGTATATTAATAGTATTAACAGGGTTCAACAATAACTATCTACTAATGCCTAATGCCACGGGAAAGGATAAGGTGATGGTAAAAAGTCTCAATCTCTTTATCATGTATTCAAGTTGGGCTGTGTTTAGCTCAGGAGGTAGAGCGGTCGCCTCACAACCAGAAGGTTGCTGGTTCAATCCCCAGCTCCTCCTAGCAAAAACTGTCAAGGAATCCTTGAGGAAGACACCCTAACTGCTCCCCGGGCGCTGTATAAATAGCTGCCCACTGCTCCTAATACTAGGATGGGTTAAATGCAGAGAACACATTTCACTGTATGTTTACATGTATATGACAAATAAAGAGGATTCAATCCTCACTGTTTGATTGTTTCGTTTGACACAACGTACGTAGATGAGTGGATATTAGACACCAATGCATTTCCCCCACATTTCCTTCTCCTCTCAATGATGTGTTTATTAATCAATCAATATACCTAGAGGGCTCTGATTTTGTTACCCCCCTCCCCCTCCCCCTCACAATCAATAACAGCAGAGGACATGAAGACACTCTTCTCCCCGTACAGGTGGGAACTAGGCCCATACCACGTGTGTGTGTGTGACCAGGCAATCGAGACACATCATTAACAAGCACATTAAGTATCGCCCGGGGACCCTGGAAGCACTTTCCAGCGCGCCTTCGGATAAAGGCACTGAATCTAAGGCGATTAATTGATGGGGGGGGGGGGTATGGCGCCGTTCAAGATGGCTGCCGTGTTGCGAGCTCCCACACGACGATGCAGTTTTTTGTTATTTATTCTTTTTACCGCGACTATCTTTGTTCAGAAAGTGAGCGGCACGTTCATTTATGACTTTTGCACACTTGTGGACATCAGATCAACAGTCGCTCGCTGCCTGCCAGAGTTTTTTCATTATTTCGACTTGGACGTCCTGCCCGAAGTCACAGCTGGATTATCTCCGACCATCTTGGGCACAATTACACGCAAGCGTCGCAGGAAGAGGCGAGGGAAGCGAGCCGGCGTGCTAGTCAGGCTGAGATGTCGATCTGATCGCCCCCCACTACCCACCATTCTACTGGCTAATGTACAGTCTCTAGACAATAAGTTAAGCGAGCTACATGTTCGTATTCAATTCCACCGGGAAACTAAGGACGATTGTATCATCAACCGGCTCTCTCCGGTAAAGATCGCGGAGGGGGGGTATGTCTCATGATAAACAGATCTTGGTGCAACCAAAGTCATGTACATCCCCTCAAGTCTTTCTGTTCCCGGACCTGGAGTACCTGTCCATTCTGGCTACCTCGGGAGTTTACAGCGGTAACCGTGACCGCTGTTTACATTCCCCCACAAGCCAACACGGACACAGCGCTGAAGGAACTGTATGAGGCTATCAGCGAACAGGAGTCGGCACACCCTGAGGCTGCTCTCATCGTGGCGGGGGACTTCAACAAAGCAAACCTGAAGAAGGTTCTCCCGAAGTTATACCAACACATAACGAGCAACACACGGGGTGAGCGGATCCTCGACCACTGTTACACTCCCTTCCGTGATGGCTACAAGGCCCTCCTCCGCCAACCGTTCGGCAGTCCACCATCAGACCACCGCTCAATCCAGCTACTCCCCGCCTTTAGGCAGAGACTGAAGCAGCAACCAATCGCTGTGAGGGAGGTCCAATGCTGGTCGGACCAATCGGACTCTATGCTGCAGGATTGTTTTGATCACGCTGACTGTTCCGGGACGCCTCGGACAATAACATCAACGAGTACGCGTCCTCGGTCACCGGGTTCATCAAGAAATGCATAGATGACGTTGTTCCGACCAAGATATATCCCAACCAGAAACCGTGGATTAACGGCGATGTTCGCGCTGCCCTCCACACACGTAACGCCGCCTTTGGCTCCGGGAATTTGGAGGAATATACGAGAGCTCGCTACGACCTCCGTAAGACCATCGTCACTGCCAAGCGGGAGTACAAGGACAGAGTGGAGGAGAAATTCAAGAGCCACGACGCGAGGGGTATGTGGCAGGGTTACAGACGATAACGAACTTCAGAGGGGGAACAAGTTGTGTAGAGAACTCCTCTACCTCCCTCCCAGGAGAGCTAAATACTTTTTTTGCTCGGTTCGACGTGAATGGCAGCCCACCGAAGTCAGCGCCACCTGAGGAGACCAGCCTGCTGAACATCTGAATGTGCACCGCAAGTGGTTGAACATCCGTAAGGCGGCAGGCCCCGACGACATCCCGGGCTGCGTCCTCAGAGCATGCACAGACCAGTTGGCAGGAGTCTTTGCAGACATCTTCAACCTCTCCCTGTCCCAGGCTGTTGTTCCCGCGGTCTTCAAGATGTCCACCATCGTGCCTGTCCCTAAACAACCCAAGGTAACATGCCTGAATGACAATAGACCTGTAGCCCTCACCTCGATTGTCAGCAAATGCTTCGAGAGGTTGGTCAAGGACTTTATTTGCTCCGTGTTACCTGCCTTGCTGGACCCATGGTAATTTGCATATTGTCAAAACAGATCAACGGACGACGCAATTGCCATGGTCCTCCACACTGCCCTTTTCCACCTGGAGGGAAATAACTGTTATGTGCAAATGCTGTTTGTGGACTACAGCTAAGGACTACTGCCAAGCTCGACACCAAGCTTAGAGGTCTAGGCGTGCCCCCATCCATGTGCAGCTGGATACTGAACCTCCTGTCGGACCGCCGCCAGGTGGTGAGGATGGGCAGCACCACATCAGAGCCACTGACCCTCAACACGGGAGCCCCCCAGGGATGCGTGCTGAGCCCTCTCCTCTACTCCCTCTACACCCACGACTGCATGGCTATGCACAGCTCCAACGTCATCGTCAAGTTTGCTGACGACACGACAGTGATGGGCCTGATCGCCGGCGACGACGAGACAGCCTACAGGGAGGAGGTCGGATCGCTGGAGCAGTGGTGCCAGGAGAACAGCCTCGCCCTCAACGTCAAGAAGACCAAGGAGCTGATCGTGGACTTCAGGAGGCAGAGGGGAGAGCACAGCCCTATCTCCATCGACGGCGTTGCAGTAGAGAGGGTCAGCAGCTTCAAGTTCCTCGGCGTGCACATCTCCGAGGACCTCACATGGTCCACGCACACCACACACGTGGTGAAAAAGGCCCAACAACGCCTGTATTTTCTCAGGCGTCTGAAGAAATTCAGCATGGGCCCCCGCATCCTGAGAACATTCTACAACGGCACCATCGAGAGTGTTCTGACAGGGTGTATCACCGCCTGGTACGGGAACTGCACGGCACTCGAGCGCAGAGCGCTTCAAAGGGTGGTGCGGACGGCCCAGTATATCGTTGGAGGTGAGCTCCCCTCCCTCCTGGACATTTACAACCAGCGGTGCGTGGCCAAGGCCAAAAGAATTATAAAAGACATTGCCCACCCCAGCCACAAACTTTACTCACTATTACCGTCAGGCAGGCGATACCGCAGTATCAAGTGTCGTACAAATAGGCTTAGAGATAGCTTCCACAGTCAGGCCATCAGGCTGCTGAACAAGGGCGTATAACATATAACAATGTATATTTTATTACATTGATTTATATATATATATTGCTCTTTTCTGTGCTGATTTTTGCATTTTATAAATTGCATTTTTTATTTTTATTTTATATTCCTTATTCTATTTTTTATTCTATTTTTTATTCTATTTTTATCTATTTTTATCTATTTTTATTTTATCTTATTCTATAACTGCTGTCTGTCGTCGGGTATTGCACACAAGAATTTCACATCACTGCACTGTAAAAAAAGTCAGTGAAATTAACAGGGAAAAGCTGTAAAATCACGACATCCAAAAACTGTAAATAGAGAAACAATGAAGCAGTTTTTAATTTACAGTAATATTTTGTAAAGTACTGAAACAAACAAAACTGTTAAATTCACATTAAGAATATGTTTAAATAATTATATTTCATTGTATAATTTACAGATTACTGTGGTTTTAACACAGAAAAACTGTAATACATAAAACAATACAATACAGTTAAAATTACAACATGACAGTGTTAAAATCATGTTTTTTATATGTTTTTTCATTCTTGAATATACTATAATATACTTACTTCTTATTTCTATTTGTTTAATACATATGTTTATTTTGAAATTGGAAATAACCCAGTACTGAGATATTCTTGGAAATTAAATGAGAATCCATAAAACACCTGGCGTTTGGATTCTGGGGCCGACCCATGGGCCGACCGGCTATTTGGAGTGGAATGCAGCATGCTGCATTCCAACAGTACTCGAACGCGCCACTTTTTGTGTCTTGTCTTTTTTTTAAATTGGGACTCAGCCTTCTCTCGGCGGTCAACGAAGGCAGCCTACGAAGGAAACGGCCGCTGAACTGAGACACGCCTACTGAGCAGTAGAGTTTGTTTCTGTTATTTCATTGGACTATTTAATTATCGCGGGAGCAGCCACTTTTTGCAGGTTAACGGTTACGGCTAAGTGCGGCCAAGTCGGTCTCAAGTCTGCCTGCCACGGACCACGTGGAGCTGTGTGCACATGAGCGGAGGATCACACGGTTAGGTAAGCTAACCGTTGAGGGGTTATGTTCTGCATTGCATAGGAACCCCTAAAAATGATTACCTGCCGTTTTTGCAGCAAAACGCTACAGACTTTGAAGGGTTATGTGCTGCATTCTAGAGTGCATAGGAACGAACCCCAGTGTTTTTTCAAATGTGTTGGCACGAACTGCAAGCGAACATTTTGTACTTACGCATCTTTTAAAGCTCACTTTTATCGGATTCACAATGTGCCTGCAGCCACTGCTAGAGCCATTGTTACAGATTTGAAATGTGCAATTTCGTTATGTGCGCGCCAATTTCAAACAGTGAAAGAACTTATATCCCACTTAAAAGATCATATAGTGGAGGGACGACCTGTGTTATGTCCAGTAACTGGTTGTACAAATACTTTCACTGTGAAATCGTCATTTACTGCTCATATGTCCAGAAAACACAGAGCATGTTCTGTTGATAGCATAAGTGACATGTACAGGGAAGCCATTTCTCCGTGTTCTGCACATGAAGATGCTTCCCAGAGCCCAAATGATGCAACAACAAATGAAAGCACTGATTTGACACAGCATTTCAATGAGACCTATCTTAGGAATGTATGCTTATTCTACTTAAAATTGCAAGGGCAGCTCCTTCTTCCAGCTTCAACAATACAGACCATTGTCGAAGAGATGCAAAATGTGCATGAGTTGGGACAGGATTACATTTTAAGTAAACTACGTTCACTTTTAAAAGATGACATGTCTCTAACTGATGATGCTATTGCTAAAATCTGTGATTGTGTGAAGGATTCCGATCTGTTCTCAGTCTGTCACCAGGGACCACTGAGAACAACATATTCAAGAGCTCAGACATTCAAAAAGATGTTCAAATACATAGAGCCTAAAAAAGTAACATTAGGAAATGATGAAAATATGACACAAAGGTTTGCTTACTACATACCTCTGAAACAAACAGTAAGTGGCTTATTAGAATCAGAATTTTGGAAGAATTCAATGTCACAGCAGTCATGTGAAACAGACTCAGATGTTTTTGGTGACATAAGTGATGGACACAACTTTAAGTCCAACCAGTTCTTCATTGAAAATCCAGGATGCCTGAAGCTAATTCTGTACCAGGATGCTTTGGAAATTGTCAACCCCCTTGGCTCTGCTAGGAAAAAACACAAAGTTGTTGCAGTCTATCTTTCTGTGGCAAATCTACCTGCTCATGTGCGCTCTAATACTGATCACATGTCCCTGGTTTTATTGTGTGGAGAGAATGACCTAAAACAATTTGGATTTGCTAAGGTGTTCTCAGAGATGTTAGTGGATTTAAAAGATTTGGAGGAAAATGGAATAGTTACAACAGTTGGAGACATGGTCAAAGGGGCTCTGTACTGCATTGCGGGTGATAACTTGGGTTCACACGGTATTGGTGGGTTCACTGAAAACTTTAGTCGTTCAAAGTACTTTTGCAGGTACTGTGAAATCACACAAAGTGAGTTTAAGAGTGATGATCCAAATGTATGTGGGCCACAGCGCACACCCGAAGGTTACGATTCTGCTGTTGCTGATCTACAAGTTGAAGACAGTCCACACATCAAAGGCATAAAGGCAAACTCTGTCTTCAATGCTCTGACATCTTTTCATGTTTGCAAGCCAGGTCTCCCACCTTGTTTAGGCCATGACATATTTGAGGGTGTCTTATCCTACGATGTTGCACTGTACTTAAAGTATTTTATTAAGAAAAAGAAATGGTTTACATATTCACTTTTGAACCGGCGCATAAAACAGTTCAAGTACAAAGGATCTGATGCTCTCACTAAGCCCTGTGCTGTCAACTCTGACGTATTCAAGCTCTCAGGTCAAGCCATTCAGAACTGGAATTTGTTAAGATTGCTGCCTGTATTAATTGGAGACAAAGTGCAAAATCCAGAAGATGATGTGTGGCAGTTGACTCTCCAGCTTAAAGATATTGTTGATCTGATTTGTGCACAAAAGATTTCGTTGTCACAGGTAGCCTATCTTGACATTACAATCCAAGAATATTTGGAAACAAGGAAGTGTTTCTTTCCTGAGAGTCCACTAAAACCAAAGCACCATTTCATGAGACACTATCCGGCACTCATCTTGACATTTGGCCCCTTGATTAGAGTATGGACAATGCGTTTTGAAAGTAAACACAGCTACTTCAAGAGATGTGCCAGGCATTTGAAAAACTTTAAAAACATCTGCCTAACTTTGTCCGAAAGACATCAGATGTTTCAAGCATATCTTTCAGCTGGGCCAGGATGCAGTCAACTTCTGCAAGTCAAAGACAGTTGTAATTTTTACTCCAGTCTTTACAGTGATTCAATCAAACATGCAGTGAGAGAGTTTGGCTTTTCAGAAAACAATACTAGTGTTTCCACAGACATACAGTATAAAGGTACATCATATAAAAAAGGGCTTTTCCTTGTGTCCAAAAATGACGAGTCCATGGAGTTCGGAGAACTGCTCATTATTTTAATTCAAAATGATTCAGCTGTGTATTTTGTGATGGATATACATAAAACTGACTATCATTCTGAATACCACCTGTACTCTGTGACAAAACAGAATGCAAGGTTGCAATGTGTTAACATTAACGACTTGGTAGATTTTTATCCGTTACCATCATACATTGTTAACGGGCACCAAGTCATCCCGCTGAAACACAGTGTGTTGTCAAAATAAACACGATATTGGCTACTGTGGTGTTGAAACCATTCTAACAATGCACATGTATGCTTAGGGAAAATGATAAAATACTATTTGAAAAATATTAAAGTGACAGCAGTTTTTGTTCTGCAATGTACAGAAATAAAAAGTATACATCCTCAATCACACCCTATACTCAAATTAGAGGTTCCTCTTATCTGTATATAATGTATGTACAGTATTACTTGACTAAATGTCTAATTATCTTTGTCTTTCATTTGTAATTTTGAAAACCGAAAAGTGTCGTTCTTCCATGATTCCAGAGATGACAGACATGGAGCAAACATTTATACGCAGTGCCATCACTGAGGTCTTGCCTGACCTTCCAGAGATGACAAAAGATATTCTGGAAGAGACTTTACAATCCCTTGGGGTGGAGACCTATGAGGATTTCCAGTTTGTTAATGAAGCAGATTTGCTGTCAGCTTTGAGGCCAATTCAAGCCAGAAAAGTCATTGCTGCTTGGAAGCTGAGATGTATGTATACTTGTGACTATTGCATAAAAGATACATCAGAAATATAGAAACATTAAAACTGTGTTCCTCATAACTCTTTTTGTTAATATGTGTGTGTTTTGCAGGCCAGACTCCTGAATCCAGCAGCTCATCTGTTGGTGGCTCGCCAGGACCTTCTGCATCCTTGATGTCCTATTCACCCAGAAGTTCATCCTCAACCTCTTCCGACAGCTGCAAAAGGCCTGATATAGACTGGATGGATAGCTTTGTGATACCGTGGGATAAGTTCCCAGAGGAACTGATGCAGACACTGGACAGAGGAAAACGACCTAGTCCACAAATGAGAAGAGAGATGGTACGGATTCTGGTGTGTGAAATGAAGCAAAAAAGTACTTGCTTAAGTAAAAGACACACTATTGAAGTTGCAAAAAAGATAGTGGCAAAGTATCCTACGTCTCTTCAAGACATAATAGAGGGAGACGTGATCGGGCCAGGGTATCACTCTCTGGTCAAGCAATTGCAAAATAGGATAGAGAATGTGAAGCGATCCACGACCCCAAAAATAAGAAAACGAAAGAATGGCACCGACGAGTCAGACACAGATGAAGTCCCTCCAGAACAGAGAGCAGCAATCCAGGACACTTATGGGTGCATTAAATGGGATTTAAAATTCCTGCCCCTTGGAGAGACCGAAGAGAGCCAGCAGGAGAAAAAGGAAAAACTGAGGGTGATGTCTAAGCAAACTGATGTAAATCCAGAGGAGGTCAAACTTCTAATGAAGTCAACGTTCTACACGCAGCGTAAACAAGTCAACCAGGGGACAAATATAAAATCCCTCCTGCAAGAGTGGCCGTTTTGGTTCGACGACCTTGGCATGGCAGTCCACTTCAAGGAACTCACAGGAAGTGAGCTTCAAGAAACTTTCACACGGAATTTGGATCTGAAGGGGAAACGACTCCTGAACTACATGAATACGGTTGCTGTGTACAAGAGCAAAAGGTTGCTACAGGCTTTAACCAAGTTCAAAGTGATGAGAGGAGAGCTAAGTGGTTGTTCTGAAGACGTCAAAGACATGGTGCTGCTTCTACTGTCCTACTTTGATGAGAAGGAAGACACGATGTTCTGTTATGTGGAGGACACATGCCTGGCAGGGGAAGTACAGATGGACCAAGTTCAGTTGACTCCCACCATTGTTGTGTGTGGTAAGTAAAAACGTTCACTACTTTTTTTCTGTTCTTTCTGCCACTTCTTTCTCTCTTTTCTGTCTAATTTGAGACGTTTATGTTGCACAATGTTTTTTGTTACTGTAAGCTCGTAAAGGGCTAGTTTGGATGCTTATGGATACTTATCCATAGTCAGTGTATTACTTGCATGTCTTTGGAGGAACAGGCAGGAGTACGGGTACGTATGTAAAGCTGTGGATGGGTGCAGCAGCGAAACGTATTTTAGCCACCTAAAAATTCAGTTTACATGTACGCTATATTTAGAATATTGTCACAAATGTACCCTGCTGCTTCAGTCCCTATCAGAAACAGACTGTATAGCTGTCTGACAGCAAGGTAGAGCTTTGAAAATATTCTTTAATATAGCATACACTAAGAGTAATATTGTTTTAGTTTTTTTGGTGGCTTAACTATGTCCACAGCAGTGCATTGCTTAGCTGTCTGCTGGTTCTCCTCTCTGTTTCTCCAAACTGTAGCTCCTACAACCCCCCTTCAAACAATATGAACTATCCCCTAAACTATCCCCTTTATCTCCCCTTAACCTGCAAATACACATACATACATTTTTGTATTGATGGTGAGAGCAATTTAACAGACCTTAAAATGTAATAACATATGTGCTAAAATTGTTTTGTGAAATGTTTCAGGAAGACAAGTCTTGTTTTAATTTAGTTTGAATTGTGTTTTTCTTCTTTTTTAGGACGATCATGCTATTCTTCAAAGCGATACATGCTGAGTGTGGATCGAAACATAGTACAGGACAACATCCCCTCCTTGGTTTCTGCCCTGTCCATGATGTTTGGGAGCTATTATTGCTTCAACATCGCCTACCCGTCAGAGCTGGCATCCACCCTGGAGTTTGTCCAGAGGTATGTGTTTTTTGGGATGGGTTTTATCCAACAATTTATTTTATTAAACTGCAACAAATCTAAAGCAGCTGCTTCAGTGAATTGGGGCTTAAGATAATTGTCATTTTGGCTTCAAAATAATAAGATTGATGTGAATTTTTTTGTTGTTAGGCAAGCTATTTCATTATTAATTCTGTTGTTTGTTTGTTTTTCTATTTTAAGGTGTTTTTTCTCCATCAACCCAGAGAAGGGCACCAAAGTGGAGAAGACACGCACATCCCGTCTTCAGGTGAACCCGAGAGTCCTCACCTTGATACAGGAACTTTCGGACCATGAGTGGCGTGATGTCTGAATATGGACAGTAAGATCAATGGCATGTGGCGATGTGCCCAAGTTACAGTTTGTTTGATTGTTTAAATCATAGTTAAAATTTGAAGTGCCTTTTTTCTAGTTAAATTGTTCTTTTAACTAATTTTGAAAAATGCATTTATGTGGATGTAAAAGCTCAGGACATCACTGTTGAGTGTAAAAATGTTGACGTGTTACACTCCACTGGGTGGTTTTGTTTTGTTTTTTGTTTTATAAACATTATTTCCCATAAATCATTTGTAAGTAACCTCTCAACTTTGTTCAGCTTGAAGTTTGTTTATTGTGCAGCCTTAGTTTGTATGTTTTACCAATATGTATGTTGAGAAATGACAGATGTTTTTGATCACTGCTATTATATATATATATATATATATAATAAATTCTTGGAAAGGCAAGTTCTTGTTGGAATTTTTTCAATTTTTAATACAGTGGCTCTTGAGGTTTATCTAGCTTTGCATTTTTAATTTTAAATGCTTAATCTGTGTACCCTGGATTACATTCTTCACATTTCTGGTAATAGTCAAACATATATATACGAAGGCAGTGTAGTTTAAATGAAATCTTTCAATCTGACTAATGTATAGGAAAAACATTTTTTTTCCACTGAGCAATAATCCTTACTGGCACTTTTATACTATATATTTGAGATTGTTATTCATAGAACAGTTTTTGCTGCATTTTAATTGTAATAAATACATTTTACAGAAAATTAAAATTGCAGTATATGCTTTCACCGTAAAACTCGTCATTACTACGGCAAAATACACTAAATTATACGCAACTTTTGATTACAATTTGCGGGAAAATTCAGTTAAATTACAGCATTACACTGATGCTTTTACAGTTAAACAGTGTTATTTGTTTGGTATTTTTCTGTAAAATTGAATGGGATTCAATGTACAATAGACAACAACTGCATGTAAATCTTACTGAAATAATCAGTTTAATAGCAACGTGATCATGCTAATTCAGCAGAAAAGGGCTGTTGAAATTACAGATTTAAGATGTAAATTACAACTGTTTTAAACTGTAAAATATACACGTTGTTCTGTAAAGTTGTTTACAGTTTACCATCTTTTTTACATCATTATTCTGGCAACAAAGCTGCCAGGTTTTTACCGTAAAAACAACGGTTTTTTTTTTACAGTGTGCTTTATACTAAACTGTAAACTGTGAAGTGACAATAAACTTGACTTGACTCATTTTTCTCCCTTAACTCACAACACTGTCTCCCTTTGGTCTGTACAACCTAAAATAATGTTTATATATATATATACATATATATATATATATATATGTAAATATGTATAAAAAAAGATATACTGTATAAATAAATGTATATATATATATATATATAGGCTGTGTTCTATAGACTGTCATCATCTGTCATGGAGCTGACATCTCCATGACGATCTCTTGTCAGGATTGCCATAAAATATGTCGCACCCTCCACTCCACTGTCTGGATGTGGCGCTCCGATCCATTATCAATCACCTGCCGTGAGCGTGCTCACACCCCTCAGTTCCCGATTTGGAATCAGCTGTTCTGGAACCAAAATGTCCAGACGGTGCAAGATTGCTTCCTACCCACCAACTCTCAAGACTTCAGAATTAGAAGTTAAGTTTATTTCTTTTCCTTTTAGTTTTTTTCTGTACTTCTTGGAACAGGACACTGCTTCAGTGAGGCAGAGGAGTCAATCACCTGACAAGACACACTCTCCCATCTTCTTAACAGATAAGGCAGTGGATACCACAGTGCCTGTTCTCCTCCCATTGTGAACCTCAACCCGGGAGTCTGGATCCATCTTAGCACTGAATGAGCGGCTCCCAGCTGCAGCTGCTACCTGGAACGGCCGTAGACAGGGTTAAAATGGACGCGTCCACAATGCAGTGTTCTGCATTTTTGCTAACTGGATAACAAATGTTGCCCCACTGAGTACAATCTAAATGGAAAAAGGCATCAAGTTAATGTTGATGAAATAGGCCCACGATCACTAATACATCATCAACCAATAAATAACACCCTAATGATAATGCATACTAAGGGTTACTAAGGGGATTAGGGGCACTTTCCAATGTAATCCATGCAATTAGATTAAAGTTGCACAACATTACTTTTAAAAAGTGTTTCCGGCCGCCCCCCAGTTGGACGGCAGCCTCTGTGTGCGAGGAGAGAGAGTCAATAGTATATAGTAGTGGAGAAGAGGCTCAGAAGCAATACCAAACAAAGCTAAACAAAAA
Organism: Muraenolepis orangiensis; assembly: GCA_027704905.1. Classification (NCBI taxonomy): domain Eukaryota; kingdom Metazoa; phylum Chordata; class Actinopteri; order Gadiformes; family Muraenolepididae; genus Muraenolepis; species Muraenolepis orangiensis. Next base: position 37,268,287 of record CM051000.1, on the reverse strand, counting down.
TGTGCAGGGCCGGGTGAACTGATGCAAGCTCTGACCTGCTACCTCTCTCTCTCCGATGTGAATTCACTGCTATTGTAGCAGCACTCCGAAACGACCGAAAGGGTCTGTTTATGTAGAGGATGATCTCACTGTTTCTGGAGCTTTCACATGCCGACCGCTGGCTGGTAACCCAAAGCACCATTGCCTCTTGGCTCTTGGCTAATAGTTGTTGTTCGAAGGAAACCTTGAGAGGTTGTGTGAGTTCATGGCCAGAAGGCGTGACTTGTAAACAAATGTAAGATCCAATAGCATTGTGAGACTGAACAATAGGACCCAATGACTATGTAAATGTGGTAAAAAAATAAGATAAAATATAACAGATTGTTTTTTAGGATGGTTAAAGGTAACGTTGTAATTTTACAACAAGGGGTGTTACAGGGTTAACGCTGAGAGCGCACATTTCATATTTCATATCTTATACTTTGTTGAAACCCCCGAGGTGCCCCCTGTGATACCTGGCGATTTGTCTGACGTGATCTGTAGCACCAATCACCAATTGACACCCAAACTGAGTGGGACCCAGACACAATCTGACAGCCGATGGATCTAGGGAAGGAGGCTTCTCCATCACACACTATAAGCCTATCTTCTTAAGTGAGTAAGGACCCAATAATTGGCAAAAGGTGAGCGAATCGGCCCACGAGGGAGGGGCTGCGCATAAGACAAATGTGCTAGCGGACCCACGGATGCTTTGAACAGGCCGAGGGATCCCTGGTCCAATCGGTCACAGTTGGGCGGGAACAGCGACTGTGGAACTCAAACACTCAATGTAGTGCACTGCCAAACCAACATCCCATGCGTCACGATAGGCCTGGTCCCTTGCAAGAGTCTGCTCAAGGTTTGGTTCTCTACCCGAACCCGGCCCGGGCCGGTCTCGTGGTCAGAGATAGAACGTCTTTTGTTTTTTAATAACTGGGTGTGTGGACTAAGCTGTTGTAAGCTGGTGTGATAATCAGACTGTTGTAGGTATTATAACATTGTAACCTTAAACCTAATGTATCAATCACTGTGATCCATACACAGTTTCTACTCAAGAGTTTCACTGCCGTTATACGGAACAGATTTCTGTCAGTCAAATGTATTATCTGCCAAGTCTGATTGTTTATTCCTTATCTCAGTAGTGTTTTCATGACCAGTCAGAGGTTAGCATTTGAAATGCTTTTCAGTGAGATCCCGCGTGTCATTCTGAACAGATTTTTGTCATTCAAATAACTCGAACCGAACCCATAAATGCTTCCAATGGGACGGGGTCCGTGCCGGGCTCAGACAGGGCGTGGGTATATGGTGGCTATGTGTGTCTTTTCGTCTCTAAGCTCTGTCTGTTCAAGACAGAAACTGTTCAAACTGTTCCAGTTCAAACATTGTTATACACCGATGGCTTTTTCCTTCCATCGCTCACTCGCCCCCGATGTAGCAGACACCTGCCAATGTCTCTCTCTCTCTCTCTCTCTCTCTCTCTCTTTCTCTCTCTCTCTCTCTCTCTCTCTCTCTCTCTCTCTCTCTCTCTCTCTCTCTCTCTCTCTCTCTCTCTCTCTCTCTCTCTCTCTCTCTCTGACTCTCACTCTCACTCTCTCCCTCTCCCTCTCTTCCCCTTTTGGACACAACTGTAGCCTACTAAATCTGCTGTATTAAATTTTTTTGGGGTGCTCCGACAGTACGCTGCAAGCTTGTAGTTGTTTGTGTAGTGTGTGTGTGGTGCTGCTGACAGGAAACATACACACACGTATGAATTTAGACATTTGTGTGTGCATGTATGTGTGTGCGTGTGCACACAAGACAATCATCTTCATGTGTAGAGCACCATGTGAGCATCTCTTCGCTTCCAGCATCCATTCCTCCCAAATTGGTGTCTCTCTCTCTTTCGCTCTCGTGCTCTCTCACTCGCTCTCTCACTCTCTCCCTCTGTCTTTCTCTCACTCACTCTCTGTCTCTCTCACACTCACTTTCTGTTTCTCTCTCACTCTTGCTCTCTGTCTCTCTCTCTGTCTCTCTCGCTCTCTGTCTCTCTCTTTGTCTCTCTCGCTCTCTGTCTCTCTCACTAATCTTTGTCGCTCTGTCTCGCTCTCGCTCTCTCTGTCTTTGGCACCCTCTGTCTCTCTCGTTCCTTTGCATTTCTCTCTTCTCTCTCTCTCTCTCTCTCTCTGTCTTTGGCACTCTGTCCCTCTGTCTCTCTCGCTCCTTCTCTTTGCATTTCTCTCTCTCTCTCTCTCTCTCTCTCTCTCTCTCTCTCTCTCTCTCTCTCTCTCTCCTCTCTCTCTCTCTCTCTCTCTCTCTCTCCTCTCTCTCTCTCTCTCTCTCTCTCTCTCTCTCTCTCTCTCTCTCTCAATGTCAATTGCTTGTTTTTTGGCTCTTTATCTCTGTCTGGTTATCTTTGGTTCTCTCTCAATCTCTCTCTCACTTTCGGTTTTCCTCCATCTCCATATCACTTTAATTTCCATCACCTGTCCGTCGGCCGGCTGTGTGTGTATGTGTGGGGTGGGGGTGGGTTGGGTTGGGGGTTGGGGTATCTTCCTACACTCCTCCTCTCGCCTTATTCCTCCCATCCAACTCCATCATGTTCCCTTTTTCTTCCAGACAACAATATGTATAAGGCAAGGTTGTTGTTTTTTCTCCCATTGCCTGCTTTTACACCTACTTTGCCTGCTTTATCCGGTCCTCATCTTCATCCTCCTGCACCTCCTACTCCACCAACTCCTCCTCCTCCTCTTCATCCTCCTGCACCTCCTACTCCACCAACTCCTCCTCCTCCTCCTCCTCCTCCTCCTCCTCCTCCTCCTCCTCCTCCTCCTCTTCCTCTTCATCCTCCTCCTCCTCTTCCCATGGTCTGTTAGACTTGAGGTTGTTAGTTGAGGCTGGAAGCTGAGCGCTATCAATGTGAGCAATTGTTCAATCCCACGGTGTGTTAAGGACATGAGGAGACTGTCAAACCGATCAATACACAGCATCTGGGCAGATGGCTGCTTCATGCCTCTCTCTCTCACTCTCGCTCTCTTTCTCTTTCTCTTTCTCTTTCTCTTTCTCTTTCTCTTTCTCTTTCTCTTTCTCTCTCTCGCTCTTCCCTATGCCTCCCTTTCTATCCCTCCCTCTCTCTCTATCTTTCTCTCTCTCCTTTTGCCCCCAGCCTCCCTCTCTCCTCCTTTCCTGTCCTCTCCCTCCCTCTCTCTCTCCCTCCCAGCCATCCTCTCTCTCTCTCTCTCTCTCTCTCTCTCTCTCTCTCTCTCTCTCTCTCTCTCTCTCTCTCTCTCTCTCTCTCTCTCTCTCTCTCTCTCTCTCTCTCTCTCTCTCTCTCTCTCTCTCTCTCTCTCTCTTTTACCGTTTTCACACTGGGCTTAAATACGGTATTCGTGGCGCTTCAAAACTAGTTTTGCTTTGCGTTTGCTTTCACACTGCCAAGTAATGCGCATTCGCTACCCAACTAGTGCGCATTAACCAATCCACCTTTGGTAGGTGGTTTTGAACCCGAAGTAACTAGTTCAGGTGTAAAGGAATAAAACGACTACGGGTTTCGCTTCCCGTGTGTGTGTGTGAACAGAAAACCTGTTATCGAGTGCGCAGCGAATCGCGATTTAGAAGAGAGTGTGAACATAAAGTGTATTTGATGTGCATTAACTGATTTGGTTTCGACACCAATATTAACTCATATACGATACCGTATGCAGTGTGAAAACGGTATATATGTATCCCTCTCCTCTCGCTACTCCTCTCGCTACTATATATATATGTATTTATATATATATATATGTATATATATATATATATATATATATATAGAGCAAAATAATCCAGAATAATGAATCAACTCGGAGCCAATATCTATAAACGGCAGACTACTTGATGAACCGCGCGATGATCAGTGACACTAGCCCCGGATTTACACATTCCTGCAGCGGTCGTGGGACCAATAAAACAATGGGGGAATGTGGACAGAATGCACACACACTGCTGCCCTGCCCATTACGGGAGCAGATACACGACAAAGAGAGTCCTGCTTTAGTTCATAAACAATTAATTTTTATGTGTGCTGGGCTGGGCGTGCGTGTGCACGTGTGTGTGTCTGTGTGTGTGTGTGTGTGTACGTTTGAGAGTGTGTTTGTGCATATATTAGTGTGTGTGTGAGTGTGTGTGTGTGTGTGTTTGTGTGTGTGTGTGTGTTCTTCTTTCGTGTAACGTCAGAGGTCCAACTCGGTGTCGTGTAGCCATGCCCGCATCTCTGGTCCTAGGTCGAAGAGGCTGGCTTCCGAGGGTGGTCTATATAAGGGGCAGATGGTGATTATATGGTCGGTGGTCTGGTCAGGGTCACCGCACTCGCATGCCGCACTGTCCGCCAAGCCCCACGTCTTCATTGATGTTTTAAAGCGACCGACCCCAGTTCGTAGACGGTTCAGTGTGGTCCATTGCCGGCGTGGTAGGTTGTCTCCTCCAATGGCGCCATCTCCTGGGTCCCAGATGTAACAGTGGATTCGGGAGGGCCCAGCTGACTCCCACTCCTGCTTCCAAGCTGCTGTCAACCATGCATCTCTGGAGATGTCCTCAGAGGTGGAGTTTAGCATCTCTTGTGCTGCCTTGTTGTAGGGACACAGGGGTAGGCTTTAAGCATCCAGTTATTATTCGGAGGGAGGTATTGATAGCCACGTCGACCTTTCTCGCATGAGGGCTTCTGCTCCAGACTGGGGCGCAGTATTCCGCTGCAGAGAAGACCAGGGCTTGGGTGGATATTCGCAGCGTCTTAGCGGAGGCTCCCCAGGTTGTTCCAGCGAGGCGGCGGATCAGTGCGACCCTGGATGTCACCTTGGCCTTGACTTCTTCCAGGTGTTGTTTGAAGGATAATGTCCAATCCAGACGCACTCCAAGATACTTCGGGGCTTGCTGAACCTCCAGACATTTATTGTCGACGCGCACCTCAAGTTCCCTCCTGGCTTCTCTGGTGCTAAGGTGGTATGCCGCTGCGACTGATTTTCCGACGCTGAGCTGTAGACGCCACCTTCGAAGGTATGGTACCAGTGTGCCCATGTCTTCGTTAAGCCCCTCTTCCATCGCCTTCCACGTTGGTCGGCTCAGCATGATGGCAAGATCGTCTGCGTAGCCATACTTTCTGGATGCTGTATCAGGTAGGTCGTGGATGTAAACATTGAACAGCATCGGCGAGAGAACAGACCCCTGCGGTACCCCGTTCTTCAGTCTTCTGAGCCTACTGCACTGGCCACTGCTGGTCTGGAGGATGAAGCTGCGGTTGGAAAGTGTCTCCATGATGAACTTCACCATGTGGCGGTCCGGTATTGTCCTCAGCAGCTTCAGGTGGAGTTCCCGGTGCCACACAGTGTCATATGCAGCAGT
>CM051000.1:37173764-37261914 GCA_027704905.1 Muraenolepis orangiensis | reverse complement strand
AGGAATATAAAATAAAAATAAAAAATGCAATTTATAAAATGCAAAAATCAGCACAGAAAAGAGCAATATATATATATAAATCAATGTAATAAAATATACATTGTTATATGTTATACGCCCTTGTTCAGCAGCCTGATGGCCTGACTGTGGAAGCTATCTCTAAGCCTATTTGTACGACACTTGATACTGCGGTATCGCCTGCCTGACGGTAATAGTGAGTAAAGTTCGTGGCTGGGGTGGGCAATGTCTTTTATAATTCTTTTGGCCTTGGCCACGCACCGCTGGTTGTAAATGTCCAGGAGGGAGGGGAGCTCACCTCCAACGATATACTGGGCCGTCCGCACCACCCTTTGAAGCGCTCTGCGCTCGAGTGCCGTGCAGTTCCCGTACCAGGCGGTGATACACCCTGTCAGAACACTCTCGATGGTGCCGTTGTAGAATGTTCTCAGGATGCGGGGGCCCATGCTGAATTTCTTCAGACGCCTGAGAAAATACAGGCGTTGTTGGGCCTTTTTCACCACGTGTGTGGTGTGCGTGGAAGAAGAAGAAGAAGAAGAAGAAGAAGAAGAAGAAGAAGAAGAAGAAGAAGAAGAAGAAGAAGAAGAAGAAGAAGAAGAAGACTTTTGACTTTTGCAAAAACACTTTATTTACACTAGATCAATTGTGATCAAATAAAGTGCTTCATTGTGCAAAAACACAAAACAAAAATAAAAAACAAAAAAAACAGAAACAAAGAAAAAAAACCAAATCACTCAAAATAGTACATTAAAAACTAGGTTTTAAAAACTTGTGCAAAGTGCAAATCCTCATCCACAACAGAACACACAATGTCTCCGTGACACCACCGCTGTTTAAAAGCATCCAGATCCCCAACGTGTTTATAAAAACGATGCTCCAACCAGAGTCTGGCTCTGATGTTGCACAGCCAGATCGCTTTTGCCTCTACCCCTTTCCTATTTTCTACTCTGTTTTTCCTACTTAAATAAATGGCCATTTTTGCTTCACCAGAGAGGTAGTTCAGGAGCTGCCACTTTTCTTTATTTGTTTTTTTACATGGAGCTCCCATGATAAAAACACTCTCGGTAAAAACTATACCAAAAAGACTAAAGACCCATGTTAAAAGAGAGAAGAAACCCGTGAGTCTCTTGCACTCTGTAAAAACATGGAACACAGTCTCTCTAAAACCACAAAATGGACACTTGTTAAAAACAGCAGGATTAATATTGGAGATAAAGGAATTGCAGGCAATGGCACCGTGCAAAATTCTCCACTGAAGGTCGGCAGTACGTTTTTTTATGGGAGGTTTGTATAAAATACTCCACTGTGGGCCTGGTCCACTTCCTGCGCCCAGTCTAGTGCGCCACACAGTGGAGGCCCTGTCCTTCAGCACATTCTTATTGGTCGTCTTTACAATGTTCATGTAGAGTGTTCTCTTGTCAGCTCTGTGTATTGTCATCTTTACAGAGTTTGCGACCTGGAGCAGGGGGCCGGTCAGTTCTCCGAGCCCTGGGCTCAGGTAGATCTCCGGGAAAGGGTCTGCTGGGTCCGGCCTGGCTCTTCCCTGTCCGTAGCTCCTTAGCAGTCTTTTTTCCTCAGGGCAGAGGATCTGGCTCCAGAGCTGAAGAATCCTCTGGGCCACCCGGACCGAGTGCAGACCCAGCAGAGAGCCCAGGGCCTGGGCATCGCTCAGCTCCGGCCCCACTGCATCCACCAGCTGCTGAAGGCACAGGGTTTTGGATCGGCACAGCGCCACCGTCAGGCCGGGCGTTTCGCTGCTGCTGACGTCCAACCTGGCTTTGTGGATCAGAGGCTCTCTCAACAACCAGTACAGAGAGTCAGTCTTTGGACACCTTTTATGGTTAAAAAGGGCCCAAGACTTAAAAACGCCCTGATAAAAAGGAGGTAGCCCACTTAACTTTAAGATGTTTAAATCTGTTAAAAACAGAGCAGCATCCAGCCCCAGGTTACTCACGCGTCTGAGAATGCAGCTGCTCACCTCTCTCCACACCAAATCAGCCGGGCCGGTCAGATATCTCTGTAAAAATTGCATCCTAAAAGTGGCCATTCGGCTGGCCAGGTGGATAAGGCCCTGTCCCCCCTCCTCTCTAGATAAAAACAGCACCCCCTGTGGCACCCAGTGTAGACCCTCCCAAAAAAAATCCACCAATTTTTTTTGTACTTGGGCTAGTAACCCTGAGGGGGGGTCCACACAGGTAAGACGGTGCCACAGTTGGGATGCCACAAGGTTATTTAAAACCAACACTCTACCTTTAAAAGACATCTGAGGGAGCAGCCATTTCCACTTGGAAAGCTTTCCCTCTATCTTTTCTATGACGTCCTCCCAGTTCTTCAGGACTACAATTTCCTTCCCCAAGAACACACCCAGGTACTTAAAACCATCTTTTTTCCAGACCATGCTCTGGGGAAGAACTGGGAGACCGCCACTCCACTCACCGACAGCGAGGGCCTCACTTTTCTTCCAATTCACCCTCGCTGCCGATGCTGAACTAAAATCCCTCACGATGTCAACTAAAATGTCTGTATCCTTCTGGTCCCTAACGAAAACAACGACATCATCTGCATACACTGATAAAACCATGTTTCCATTAAGACCAGGTAAAAACAGCCCTTGCAGTTTCGAGCGTATTTTGCTGAGGAGGGGTTCTAGGGAGAGTACATAGAGCATGCCAGACAGAGCACACCCCTGCCGGACCCCTCTACACACTCTAAAAGGAGCACACAACCCACCGTTGAACTTCAGCACACTCTCAATCTTATTGTACAACACCTTGATCTTGGCTATGAAACCAGCGCTGAACCCAAACTTCTCCATTACTTTCCAGAGGAAGCTGTGCTCAACGCGGTCAAAAGCCTTTTCCTGATCTAGAGAAATCAGACCAGTATTAATGCCCAATGAGCTGGAGACCTCCAAAACATCTCGAATTAGGTGGACATTGTCCACCATGGACCTGCCGGGCACACAGTAGGTCTGGTCCCGGTGGATGACCTGCTCCACAGCCTTCCCCAGCCTGGTGGCCAAAGCCTTGGACAGAATTTTGTAATCCACACACAGCAGAGACACAGGACGCCAGTTCTTGATGTCCTGCAGGTTTCCTTTTTTTGGGAGCAGTGTGATCACCGCTCTCCTGCAGGACACTGGCATAGAGCCAGAGGCCAGACTCTCATTAAAAACGTCTAAAAGATCATGTGACAAGACGTCCCAGTAGGCTTTGTAAAACTCCACGGAGAGGCCATCGATACCAGGAGCCCGCCGTCCCTGCATGCCTTGCAGGGCAGTCTGTAACTCCTGGATCGTTAACGGCCCCTCGAGCTGTGAGTTGGCCTCCTCGGAGACCTGAGGTAGCCCATTGCAGAACCCCTCGGACAGAGTTTCCCCCTCCTCATACTCACTTGTATAGAGGGTGGAATAAAAACTCACAGCTCGCCTCCTGATCTGGCTTGGCTCTGTTATTTCCTGCCCCGTGCCTGACAGCAGCGAGTGGATCACTCGCCTCTGCCCATTCTTTTTTTCCAGGCCGAAGAAAAAGCTAGTGGGAGCATCCATCTCATTTGTGTTTAAAAACCGGGACCTCACTAGTGCACCCTGAACTTTTACATCCAGCAGGTTGGCTAAAGCCATCTTTTTCTCTTTGAGGATTTCAAAATATCCTCGATCTCCTGTGGTCTCACTTATTGTTTCAAGTTCCACTATATCACTCTCCAGGTCTTTCATAGATCTAATGATGTCTTGTGTGACATTGAGGGTGTGCTGTTGGCAGAGTAATCTTATCTCGGTCTTTCCGTGGTCCCACCACTGCCTAAGACTGCTAAACTCTCCCTTCCTCTGCCTAAAAACACTCCAGAAATAAAATAGGGCCTCTTTAAAATGTTTATCAAATGTTAAAACCGAGTTAAAATGCCAATATGCACTTCTGGGTAAAACATTTCTAATAAAAACATCACATAAAAGCAAAGAATGATCCGTAAAACCAGCAGGTGATATGCTGCACAATTTAAAAGTGTTAAAATGATGCTTAAAACAATAAAAACGATCCAACCTAGCTGATGATATTCTATTCTCCCTGATGTGGGACCAGGTGTACTGCCTGTTGTCTGCGTGCATCCTTCTCCATACATCCACCAGGCCGTGGGAGTGGACCAGCTGCCTCAGAGCATGCTGGGATGCTGGATGCGGCTCTGCATGGTTGCGATCTAAAGATGCATTTTCTGTACAATTAAAATCTCCGCCCAAGAATAAAAAATCCTCCGTGGCACAACCGTTTAAAACATCATTCACTTTGAGTAAAAACAGCTTCCTCTCTGTACCGTTTGTTGGAGCATACACATTTATAAAAACAACTGTAAAAAGGTCAAACCGTGCTTTTATTAAAAGCAACCTCCCATTGATACAATGCTCGACCTCCAGTGAGACAGGCTTAAAAGACTTGGAGAGGAGGAAGCCCACCCCCCCACTGAGAGAGGTGTTGTGGCTTAAAATGACTTCCCCCTCCCACTCCTTCTTCCAGTCCGTCTCATTAAAAACATCACTGTGAGTCTCTTGTAAAAAGAGGACATCGACATGTTTTATTTTTGCAGTTTGAAATATTAGAGCCCTCTTTCTTTCCTCTCTGGCTCCGTTTACATTCAAACTTCCCACTCTAAAAGTATCCATTGCGAGTGAGATATTAAAAGCAAAAATAAAAACAAATAAATTAAACACACACATTGAGTTTTTTGAACTCACCGCTACCCATTTGCTTCCTTATTCTAGTCACCATTCTTTTGAGTCTATATACTTCCAACTCATCCAAGACAGACTGCTCCCTTCGGTTCATATGGAACCTTGCTGAGGCACAAAAAATGGCCAAATCTGGGAAATATTCCTCTATTATCACGTTATGTTGGTTTTTTGTCTGCACCAGGTAATTTTTTATCATCTCAGCCGTGTACATTTTTTTTTGTTGGCTACTGCTCAAAACACCTGACACATCGCTGCTGTCAGACATACAATCATCCCAGCTCTCCTCCGCCTGTCCTTGCTCTCTTCCTTCCTTTCCCTCACTCTCCACTTTACTGCTCTTTGCAACGGTTGATGCATTTCTTTTATTATTCCTGCGTTTAGTAGCAGTCTTTTTTTTATTTAGCATTTCTGTTGCCACCTCCTCTTCCTCCATCTCAGCAACCTCCACCTGCTCCCCCCATGTTTTCTGCTCCTCTCCTGTTTTTCCCATATATGTTTCACTCTCCATATCTCCCTCCTGTGTTTTATTGACTTCACCTGTCTCTACACTTTCTTTTGCCAAATCACCTTGTGGTTCATTGCTTATCTCAGGGTTTTTTTTTTATCTTTTTTTCCCCCATCCCCCTTTTCTTCTGCTTCACACAAAACCACCACCTCATCCTCCTGAACGTAACCACCTACACCCTCACCCTGTGCAACACCACAGTCCCCCAAGCCGGACACATCACCAGAAACGCGCTGTATACCTCGCCCTCGTCCGCGCCCGCTCCGCGTCCGAGACGTCACACCGCGCGCCACCGCCGACTGCTCAGGAGCAGCGCTGCCGTCAGCAGCAGCGGCCGCCACCGTGGGAGACACCCCTCCCTCAGCAGCAGCCACCTGCTGCTCCATTGCAACCGGCGCATCAGCCGCTGGCGCGGCAGTCCGCCCCGGCGCAGCCACGGGCGGTTTCGGCGCAACAGCCGCGGGTGGGCCTGGCGCAGCGGCGGACGACCCCGCCGCTGGCTCATTAGACGGCCCAGCCGGCGCCGCGTTGGACGGCCCAGCCGGCGGCGCGTCATCCGGACCAGGCGGAGCCGGGTCCCCGCGCTTCGGACAGGCACTCACGGTGTGCCCCTCCTCCCCGCAACCAAAACACTTCATAACCGATGATGTTGCAAAAATCACGTAGTCATAATCATCCACCTTAACGTAAAAACGGAGGTTAAGCTCCGCATTCCGATTGTTCAGAATCATATACACCTGTCTACGGTGAGACACTACGTGTTTCAGCAACTGAGACTTACATCCAGACAGCATCTTTTTCATTGGGGAAACAAGTTTCCCATGCCTGGACAGTTCTCTACTGAGGAACTCATCAGTTATGAAGGGGGGGACATTTGAAAGTATAACTTTAGTTGCGGGCAGCATCAGCGGCTGCACCTGTACAAACATCTCTCTCACCGTGATGCCCGTCTCGATGACGCAGTTCACCTTCTCCACCTGATCCAGAAAGATCACCACCGCGCTGTTCATCCGCGCCAAGGACTTAATACTTCCGTGTCCGACCTTCTCCCCCACGGCCAGCCCGATCTCCTCCACAGTGCACGCGAAGCCGGCGGAGATCTTAATGCCATGCTTCCGCGTGAGCTTGGCAAAGTCTCCATTTACCATGGCGCCGTCAGACGCCGGCCGGCGAGACGCCGGCAGGAGAAGCCCACACAACACCCCACACACCACCCAAAAGCACGAAAAGTCACGCAAAGCAAACTACCACCTATAAACTATATTAAATTAAACCCATTACACAAAAAATAAACGGTAAATATAACGAGAAAACGTCTCGCTCCTCTCTCTCTTTCACCCTCCGAAAATCCCAGCATGCACCAGGAAAGAAGAAGAAGAAGAAGAAGAAGAAGAAGAAGAAGAAGAAGAAGAAGAAGAAGAAGAAGAAGAAGAAGAAGAAGAAGAAGAAGAAGAACAGGAAGAGTATGTGTGTGTGTATGGAGGGTATTTTACCATCACTTGCTCAGACTGTTAGTTTTAATCACAGGAAAAAATTTGTATGCGTTTCTCTTGACTGCCTGCAGACTCATTGAGCAAGGACGGCTGTGTGTATGTGTGTGTGTGTGTGTGTGTGTGTGTATGTGTGTGTGTATGTGTGTACATACACTCTCTCTCTCTCTCTCTCTCCTCTCTCTCTCTCTCTCTCTCTCTCTCTCTCTCTCTCTCTCTCGCGCTCTGGGCCTCGTCCCTTTCTGCATCGTACTTGTCTTATCTCTCATTGACGGTGACGCTGTGTACCCGTCTCTCTCCCACCTACGTCTGTCTCCGCTGTCGGGGAAAACCTGGCATCTCTCATGTGTCCTTTTTATGGTTTCCTCCCTGTCACTCTTCTGTCTCCGCCGCCTCTGTTCCCACGGAGACGGCGACAGCAGAGGGATGCTGTAGAAAGACTCTTGTATCCCATGAACCTAGCTTTACCTCAGTATGAAGCCTGTGTGTGTCTGTGGGGGGGGGGGGAGCTTAACGGTCATAAGCTTCTGAGGGAGGTTTACTTTTACGGCATTTTCTTCTTTGATGGCAAAGACGGTAAATATTTTTATTTCAACGACAGAAAGGCTCCGGCCCTTGAGCATTGATTGGCAAATGACAAACATGGCCCGCGGTGAAAGAGTGAGGAAACGGCATGTACGAGTACTCGGGAGTAGACAAAAGCTCCTTGCTTAACTTATGGACAGACCCCAAAACAAAAAATGTAAAATGAAAACAAAAAAGGAACTTAAGTGATGGAAGCGAAAGAGCCCGAGGCCCCGTTCTTAATTAGCTGTGTCAAATGGACAGGAGCCCACTCTCTTATTAGTTTACAAAGTTGGCACATCTGTGCTCACAATTTTTGTTGTTTTTAGAATTCAAGATAACATTTTCTTTATTGTAGAAAGATTTGCAACAAGTACTGTCACGGTTACGGTGGTTGACAGGGGGCGGGGCCAAGCGGTGGGCTTTGGTGGTGCACACACACACCTGCCGGCAATTGCCGATGGTAATTATGTTAATCACGTCACATGTGGGGGTACATATACCCTGCCGTCCCGTCACTTCGGGGCTAGGTCGTACTTTGTACATGCTACGTTGTACTTTGTACATTCTGGACGGAATCGTTGCACCGATTACGCATGTCTCGCGTCACTAGCCGGTCTATACGAGCTCCCCGGTAATTACACTTACCTGTCTTCTACCTGTCGCTACATCGACCTCCCGGTATCCAGACTTCCCGCTCGTGTAACACATACTCCCATTCCCTCCCACCTGCTGAATTTAAAACAATTACATAGGCTACTATACTACACTCAAGGACGCTATACTTTACTATGCAATGCTATACTATAAACAACACTTTATATTATAAACAACACTATACGATAACAATACTTTACATGATAAAAAATATTATTAAAGTGTCTAATGGATGATAGAAACATATTGTGAATGGTACAAAAAGCATTTTAAAGTGACCACAGTGCAGCTTAGTAGTGAGTGGCAGCAGCATCATTAATAATAAAAGTACTGCACAGTGGAGAACAGTGTGTCAAGGGAACGAGGAACGGAGACATCGGAAGTGAACCCAAATGCACGACTCGATGACATGTATCAAAATAAAGTCTTTACTGATAAATGCAGAAACACAAAAATCACTCGATGAGTGACAAGCTTAAAGCTCAAAAGCAAAATACCTAATTACAAAAAAACCTGACCGTGGCATGACGTGGAAACATGAACAAGTAAGAACTGTAACATGAAACAAGTAACAAGTCTCAAAACGTAAAACAAGTACGAGTCTAACAAACAACAAAACTGTATTTAATGAACTGGCGCCGAAAAAAGAAGACGCCGCCTATTTAAACACAAGGAACATATCAGGTGGAAACAATGAGGTCCCAGGCAACCAATAAGACGGGCAGGAAAACATGAGGGGGAAGATAACAGTGATGCGAGTACTGTGGAAAACAAGGTGACTTGAATGCGGGACGTGATAGGGGGCGTGGCTACCTGGGCGAGGGCTGGGGAAACGGTGACATGAATGCGGGACGTGATGGGGGCGTGGCTATCCGGGCGAGGGCTGGGGAAAAGGTGACATGAATGCGGGACGTGATAAGGGGGCGTGGCTATCCGGGCGAGGGCTGGGGAAAAGGTGACATGAATGCGGGACGTGATAAGGGGGCGTGGCTATCCGGGCAAGGGCTGGGGAAACGGTGACAGGAATCCAGACGGGGACAGCGCAACGTCGGCAGGCAGGGGCAGGAATAGCGTGACCTCCTCCCACCGGGGCAACGCGGCGTCCTCACGCCAGGGCAGCGAGGAAGTCAGGAAGGACAAGCAGGTCTTAACCCCATCATAGGGAAAGGTGCAAGGGTTGTATGGTAACGGTGGAGGAAAAACGAAAGTCATTGGAATTCGCGGAGCGGCCAACCACGCCTGAATAACTGCCCAGTTAGACTTATTCCGGGCGTCCCGGGTAATCCGCTCTTCCCTTTCCCCTGGGGTTTCCTCAAACCCGTAAAAACGGGTGTCTTACTCAGTGACACCTCGACACTTTGCTAGGAGGAGGAGCCTTGGAATCGAACCAGCAACCTTCTGGTGTGTGTGTGTGTGTGTGTATGTGTGAATTGTATACATGACAGCTCAACATAAGTTCAGTGTTGGATGGATTGTGGCCTGTGCTGCTCACACAATTTCCCATACAATAAGCGTGTTCACACAACACGCTTATTTAAATTCTTGGCTGCTTCTGCTGCTGTTGGGGAACAGAACTGACCAGTGATTGCATGAACAGTGGGCTACTCACCATAGTGGCTTAAGAAAACCAGCCTATGCCATCATGGCCAGAATTGCCTTGTGGCATATTCTAAGTTCAAGCATCGCTGGTACTCTGAATTTTAGAACACAGTATTTTAAATATCCATCTAGATTACACTAATGGCCGTGGTTAAGGGGGCTCAACATTTAAACCGTTTTATTTTGTATATCTTTTTTTGCTGATGCTAATACTCGCTAATACGCTAATATGCTCCTTGCGCTGAAACTAAGGTTTGGCTAATTGGACATCCGGAATTACTTTGTGTGTGTGTCTTCTGTGGGTCTCTCTACCCCTGCATTGTGCCCATATTCAGCTGGGATCCGCCCCCCCCCCCCCCACTGTCTCTGTCTAGAACTATTTAGAAGAAGATTCTTTATTTTTGCATAATGGAATGCTAACTCCCTTTTCACTCTCACAGTATGAATTTCTACAACTGTATTATATACTGTACTATTCTGTAGTATGCAATACTATACTATATAATACTATTAACAACACTATATACTATATACTATATTCTATACTATATACTGTAAACAACACTATACTAGTAACAATACTAAAAACGGACCTGTCTCTGTAGTCACTGTGAGTAGCTTTGGATAAAAGTGTCAGCTCAATTATTATTATTGAATGATAATAATAACAATGAGACTAATTAATGACAGCAATATTCACACTGCAGGAGCGAAATGGGGGTTAAGCATTTATTAATTAATGTATTATTCTGGAAGTGAATGGGGAAAAAGCAATCCATTGATGGTGTTACACATGGCAAAATAAATGATCTATCTATCTGACATTGATAGAGCACTTTTCAAGACCCACCCCCAAAGGTCTTCTGTGTGTGTGTTTGTGTGTGTGTGTGTGTGTGTTTGTGTGTGTTTGTGTGGTTAAGGATGTACACACACACAAATCCCCCACACCCCCCCCCCCCACACACACACACACACACGTGTGTGTGTGGATGAGGTTGTGTAAGGAATGACCCCTCATCCACCTCTAGTGTGTACTTTGTGTAAAACGCTGTGCATCACAGTAGTGAGTGGTTGTAAAGAGACCAACGGAGCTCTGGTTGTAAACATGCGTTCCATTGACAAAGCAGCATGGCACAGGACGTGCTCTTTTGGTCGATGTACACATGAAGACATCAAGAAAAATGGTACTGGAGCTGGAGCTGAACTATCTATTTTAATTATTTATTTGGATAGCATGACAATAGATACAAAAGCATGTTCAATAACTCAGACGAGCTGAAGGATGATTTAGTCGCATCCTGTGTGGTGAACAGAATACTGCAAACAAAGAGCTGAGCTTCACCGCAGGCTGTGTCAGTGATGTGTGTGTGAGGTCTTCTCTGAATAGTTCATATTGTGCAGTTTTGACCTTGAACAGAAAGAAAAAAGTAATATCTTCAGGTTTCTTCAGAAAAATATTGCCATTGTTTTGTTTTCTCCTTTTGCTGAGTTATTTCTGATATATGACTATATTTGACTGTTATTGTCAGAGGCAATGATGTTGGATGGAAGGAAGGCTGTATAGCAAAACTTATTCTCTTGGGAGCGAGCGTCAGAACCACAAATCAGACAATTATCCCTGTGTTTTGTGGAGAGTGTTTTATGTCCCAATAAGTTTTAGCTGAGGGCCATCACATTGCTGTCACAAGCCTGTACATTATTCAGGTAAAAGAGAAACAACAACAAATATCCACACAATATATACACAAAAATATCAACCTGACATGCCTAACATCCATGATGAGATTGAACACCAATCACACAAGGATTATGTTGTATGTTTCTGTTAATGCATGATCTGCATGTTTGCCATCAGAATTACCGTATTGACCCGAATATAAGACGGGTTTTTTTTCCTAGAAAAAAATCTGAAAAAGAGGGGTCGTCTTATAATCGGGATTTAGACTTTTCGATGTACCGTAATTGCATATGTAATTGCGCAACAACAGATGCGCCAAACGAGTGTTCCGAGACACCGCGCGACACTCAAAGTAACTCAAAGTCTTAAAGTAACAGTACATAAAAACAGTTACCTGGAGAGATAGAAATGGAGAGACACAGCGACCAACTTGAAAAAAGTGGCTCAAAAGTAGGGCAAGTTAATAAACAGGAGAGACGAAGTTACGATGCCAATTTTAAGATAATGGTGATAAACGAAGCAGAGACATCAAACACCTGTCATTGCGACGCAGGACAAGCCCAGCGCCTGCCCTCAGACTTCAGAGAGAAGCTACTGTCTTATCAGCGATAAGTTAAGGAAGAAGCACTCATACCCCCTTGATCAGATGGGCAATGCTGATCAAACGCCTGTGTATTTTGACATGCCAACATCTGTCACTGGGCATAAGAAAGGCGACAAATCAGTGATCTACTGATCTACTGGAAACGAGAAGAGCCGAGTAACGGTCATAACGCGCCTCGCAGATGGGACAAAACGTCCCCCGTACGTGGTTTTAAAACGCAAGACTGTACCTAAAGAGGCAGTGACTGTACCTAAAGAGGTTGTGTGGGGCAGACGGCGTGGGCGACTCAGAAAGAAGAGGAACATGTTGATTCTGGATGCTTTCCGTGGACACTTCAAAACGCCAGTCAAAAAGCAAGTGAAAGAGTTGAATGGTGACCTAGTGATCATACCGGGCGGAATGACAAGCCAGCTGCAGGTGTTGGATGTGGTCGTTAACAAACCATTCAAGGTTCATCTGCGCAAGAGATCCACAGAGTGGCTCCTGGCTGCTAATCACGCACTGACACCGTCTGGAAAAATCCAAAAGCCTGCAGTACGTTTGCTCTGTGAATGGATCTTGCAAGCATGGGCTGACGTTTCCCCAGAAAGCATCATTAATGGGTTAAGAAATGCTGCGTATCAAATGCCATGGATGGCAGCGAGGATGACGTGATGTGGGAGGAGACGGGGGAGCAGACACCGTGAGTGACGATAGCGGGAGTGAGAGGAACAGCCCAGCGATGTAGAAGACGAGCTGAATTAGAAGACGTGATGTGACCAATAGACTGATGTTCTGTTTCATTGCTCTACTGTTTCATTGCACTACCGTTTTATTGCACGACTGTTTCATTGCAATCTATCTAGCCTGTTTTGTTTTTGTTTGCCAAGTTAGGCAAATTTGAGCACAATGTGTGATGTGTGTTATCATTATTTTCAAATAAAATGATTTTCTTTATAAAAAAAAGAATTTTTTTTTTTTTTTCTTTTCAAAAATGAGTCTTGAAAAAGAGGGGTCGTCTTATATTCGGGTCAATACGGTACTTGACAGTAATTATTAATATCAAATGCCATGGCTATAAAAAGCATAAAGCATTGGCTGAGTGGAAATTTGATTTGTATATTAAATATAAATATATCTAATATAATAGTAGTTCAATCTGCCCTCTCCAAAAGATAATGCAATCATCCTATCCTTGAAACAGACATGGCCGTTGTTTTGCAATACCAGGTTTTAAAATAAAGCATGTGAGTGCAAATCCATTTCACTACAACATCGAAAAATAAAAAGAGACTAGATTAGACCAGGGGTACCCAAAGTGGGGGTCGCGAGATGATTTCAGAATCCGTGAGCCATGAGGTGTTTTTTTATTATCCCCCCCCCCTCCCCGTCGGACAGTTATTTTGGGGGTCGCGGACTGAAAAGTTTGGGAACCCCTGGATTAGACTACTATAATTCCAATCAAACAGGAGTTAGACTTAACCAATATATAACAAAGGTGTGCAACTGCTCCGGCCGTGAAACAGCAGGTTATGTGAACCTGTAGGGAAAACACACTCAGTAAGTGGAAGGCTTAGTTTGTTTGTTTAGGTTTTCAGAGAACTAGTGCACTAGTGTGCCAGTGGGAGTTTGTATTGACAGCCATGGAAGTCACTGGGTTGATTTAGAGCCCTGCTGGCTTTTCTGGCCCAGATTGCTATTTTTTTTCCTGTTTTTTCGGTAGGGTTCTCTCTTTTGAGTGCTCAGAAAATTAAGAGGGCCACGGTGATGGTCGTGTGGATTACCACTTACTCTCAGCAAAGTTTTAGCCCGCCTGCTCTAAGAGCTGCAGAGTCGATATAGCTAACAGGAACAAACATGTGGCTCTGGGATGTCTGAATGTAGGCTGTGGTCATCAGGCTGTACAGTTGGCTGGTTCTCGAACATCCCCCCCCCACCACCCACCACCCGGAGCACTGTCCTGCACTACCCTGCTGTTGTAACCATTAAGCAGCATGTGTTCCTATGGGAGGGAGGATATGGGTGGGGCCTGGGTCAGAGCTACGTCCAGGAGCACGTGTTCCTATGGGAGGGGGGATATGGTTGGGGCAGGTGTGAATGGGTGAGATATATAAGCTGTGATATATAACAGGTGATTCATGGCACACCTGATTTGTGAGTGAGATTCGAAAAAGCCATCCCTGTTTCCCAAACTCGGAAATACACCCCCAACCTAAATAATGCATTGGTCAATGATGAGGGTACTCAAATATAAAAAACACACACACATTTATGACTAAGTAGAAGGGAGTAGAATATACCATTCTACTATTCTGTAAAATGGAGAAGGCATTGGCAAAGATAATGTTAATACGAAGACGAGGGTGATATCAACAACACAATAAAACAAACAAACAAAAAGCCCCAGAAAACCATTATACAACATTTTAAATGAATAAATTATAATATTAATAACAAACACATATACAGTATGTACAATACATTTTGGGTCAATGGTGAGTTAAGGATGATAAAGCTTCATGATTGGCCTCTGGGAGGTTGAGTTGCGAGGGCTGAAACAAGTGCTGTAAATTGCTTATTGCAATGGAAACAGAGGTTAACAGAACAGAGGTTAATATGCTTGTAAGAAAAGTGTATTTCTATGAATGTGAAAATACCAACAGCCATTCCTGGGACCGTCACATGGGAAAATAGTATATCCCAGATTTTGTAGCAGGTTGTACCCATTTTGTAGCAGGTATATCACAGACACAGCACTATTTGCGCTACTGGACCAGTTCTAGGTTCTAATGGAGTGGGGTGAAACCTATAAAAATTGACCAGAGACCAGTATTTAAATGAACAAGCCGAAACTTTACTGATGTAAACAAAAACAAGACATGGAACAGTTATTCAGACAATATAAATATTCCTGCAGGTAAGTGAAGCACACTTTTCCCTTTTATGTACTAACCTAGGTTAGTTTAGTTTAAGATAGGTATTATTTTGCAGATTCTAAATCAACTCCTTACCGAAGTATTCACTTGTTAATTCCTTTACTTAATATCTGCAGCACTCTGAGCAGCAAGCTACAAAGACAACACGTGTCTTAAAGGGGAAGCGTCACAATTTTTGTCAGCATATATCTAATTGATCCCAGTAAATTATTGTCAAAACCATTTTAAAAATTTTACTTTTTAAACATATTTATGCATTTTAATGAATTATTTATATTTATTCATGTTATATTTTAATGTGGGTTACATCTTGCTTTAGGCTGACTTGTAAAGCTATGTTTGTCAGACCCCCCCCCCCCCCCCGTTCTAACCAGCTCCCATTTAAAGCATTGCTCGGCAACTTTCACTTGTACAGCCCAGAAGCTAACTGCCAGCTCCTAAAATGTTTCTCAACAAAAATTGTTTTCAGCAAACATACTGTATGTCAACTAAACAAATATGGTGCTTTAGTCACATCATAATAGTGCAACACTTAAGTCAAGGGAATTGTTTTTTGAATAGGCAATGCTTCCCTGTCCAACATCAATTATACCAGATCTGTGTCAGTTTTAACAGTTATCGCCATGGCTGTCACGCCACACCCATATGTATGCCAATCTGTATGTTGCATTATTTTCTTTGTATTGCCCGTCACTGATTGGTTAGAACGTATTCGGTCCCTCCCTCCAGATTGAACAGTCTACGTGGAAGGTCCGCTTGCCACTCAAGCAAACCCTGGTCACGTCCCCACCATCATACTTTAACTGTCCAGAGATGGAACAAGGAGTGCGCTGAGAGGCACATCATATAAGCACAACTCTCTCACAGCTTCTGGAGAAACTCCAGGACCGAGAGCAAGAGAAGGAGAAGCAAAATGCAAAAAAAACACCCTCAACCCTGTCCATTTCTATTTTAAGGTGTTTCCCTAAGGTGGGAGAACAGATACGTTAGATTGTTCAAACAGGCAAGCACAAATATTTACGATGCCTTGCACTACAAAGACATTGTTAAAAAAAAATATATATATACAGTATATATATATATATATATAACACACACATACACACACACAGGTACACGGTATACTGTATATTGAATGCAGCCATTCAGTGGAATGTCTTCATGAGTCAGAGATGCTGTAGGTGTGTGAGAAAGAAAGAAAGAAAGAAAGAAAGAAAGAAAGAAAGAATACTATGAAGCTGTTATAATCTGGTGGGATCGCTGCCCTCTGTGTTGGATGAAACCATAACGGCATGACAAATCCAAGAGAGAGAGAGAGAGAGAGAGAGCAGAGAGAGAGAGAGAGAGAGAGAGAGAGAGAGAGAGAGAGAGAGAGAGAGAGAGAGAGAGAGAGAGAGAGAGAGAGAGAGAGAGAGAGAGAGAGAGAGAGAGAGAGAGAGAGAGGCATGGGGGTAGCAAGGACACAGAGCGCTAGTGTACTTGAGGGACCTGAACACGTGCTCTGAGAAATGTGACTAGAAGTATGTTCTTAATATAATACTAATCTTTATTTTCTACTGGGCTTCTGGGCTTTCTTCAGTTTAATGGCAAATGCACCCCTGGAAAACCACTTGAAAGTGTGTGTGTGTACAGCATGTGAGTGCATGTGTATCTATGTGCACGTACTACATAGACACATGTGTGTGTTTGTGTGTGTGCGTGTGTTCTTCCATGTGTGGGTGATTGTAGCCAAATGTGTGTATGTCTGTGGCTTTTGTCTGGGTGCAAAGAGAGAAGGATAATGGACTACTTTATAATATAAGAGAGCTGTAGAAGAGAGACCGAGGGAGAGGAGAACCTGGCTGGCTGATGAGGAGACAGTGAGAGGTATAGGCAGGCTTGCCTCAGGCAGGGATAAGACATTGCATGTGTTTGTTAAATGGACTTTTTTTAAAGTATCTCTCCTCACAAAAGATACTGTTACTCATGATTTACTGATGAGTGTGTGTGTGTGTGTGGTGTGTGTGTGTGTGTGTGTGGTGTGTGTGTGTGTGTGTGTGTGTGTGTGTGTGTGTGTGTGTGTGTGTGTGTGTGTGTGTGTGTGTGTGTGTGTGTGTGTGTGGATGAGGATGTGTAGTGGACACCTCACCACTAGTGTGTGTGTGTGTCAGCTTCATTCTAAAATGTAGTTACAATCCACAATGAATTCAGAGCTGTTAAAACATTCAGTGCCCACTAAAGTAGTGATGTGTTCACCAATGCTCAAGGGAAAAGTTCATCATTCTAGTCGATTCAAAAATCAATTTCAAATCCAACAAAAATATAAACAATAAACATAAAAAATTCAAAAATACGAACTCCTTAAAAGGCAAAACTTGAACTCAAAAACTGCGTAAAAAGAAATCTGAGTTTGCTCATACTGAGTGTGCAACAAAAATATCAATATGCAAAATTACAAAATTATCTTAATGGATTCTTGATTCGCGTAGAAAGGAGCCAGTTGAGGTGGTTCGGGCATCTAGTAAGGATGCTTCCTGGTCGCCTCCCGAGGGAGGTTTTCCAGGCACATCCAACTGGGAGGAGACCACGGGGCAGACCGAGGTACAGGTGGGGTGATTACATCTCCACACTGGCCTGGGAACGCCTCGGGATCCCCCAGTCAGAGCTAGTCGATGTTGCCAGGGAGAGGGAAGTTTGGAGTCCCCTGCTGGAGCTGCTACCTCCGCGACCCGATTTCGGATAAGCGGGAGAAGATGGATGGATGGATGGATTCTTGATTCGGTTGCGGTAGGACGAGACGCGACGTAGTCGGAGCTGGAGAAACAGGTTCTCGAGTAGGAGGGAGCCATAAGGTTCTCAACGATCAAGCGCCCGACATCGGTCTTCGGCAGCCTTAAGAAGGGTAGATCCTAGGTGTTCATTAGCCTTAGCAGGCCCGATTATGATGGGCAACACCTGGGATAGATTCAATGAGTGGGCTCCGGTCTACCCGTCCCCCAGCTCCTCTACAACCATTCCCCTCCAGCCCTCCAGCCCTGCTGTCCCCCCTCCCCAACCGTCCCTCTCCAGCGACAACATACCTGTTCTCTCTCCCCCACCACTACCTCACCCCTCCCCCATCAACACAACAGAGACTCTTCCTGCCCCCACACACGCACACAGACCTTCACAGCTGAGCAGGTGAGGAAAGTGATGTGCACACTGTCAGCCCGAGGGTCCTCAAAACATGTGCTGCCCAGCTGAGTGGAGTCCTGCAGTACATCTTCAACCTGAGCATGAGACTGGAGAGGGTCCCTGTGCTGTGGAAGACATCCTGCCTGGTGCCGGTTCCGAAGAAGGCACGTCCCAGCACCTCAAACGACTACAGACCGGTGGCGCTGACGTCCCACGTGTCGAAGTCCTTTGAGAAGCTGGTCCTGTCGCTTCTTCGGCCCCTGGTCAGATCATCGCTGGACCCTCTTCAGTTAGCCTACCAGCCGAAACTGGGAGTGGAGGACGCCATCATCTTCCTGCTTCATCGTGCCTACGCCCACTTGGACAGACCCGGAAGCACTGTGAGAATCATGTTTTTTGACTTCTCCAGTGCGTTCAACACCATCCGGCCTGCCCTGCTGGGGAGTAAGCTGATGGCGATGAAGGTGGACTCATCCCTGGTTTCCTGGATTACAGACTATTTGACGGGTCATCCACAGTTTGTCAGACTGCAGGACTGTGTGTCTGACACTGTGGTCAGCAGCACTGGTGCTCTACAGGGAACGGTTCTTTCCCCATTCCTGTTCACCCTGTACACCTAAGACTATCAGTTCAACTCAGAGTCCTGCCATCTGCAGAAGTTCTCGGACGACTCTGCAGTTGTTGTTTGTGTCAACGAGGGAAACGATGAGGAGTACAGGGGCGTCGTGGACTCCTTCGTTGAGTGGTGTGAGCTGAACCACATGCAGCTCAACACAGACAAGACGCAGGAGATGGTGGTGGTCTTCCGCAGGAGGAAATCTACCCCACACCCATTTCCATCAAGGGTGTGTCCGCGGAAGTTGTTCAGGAATATAAATACCTGGGAGTTCACCTGGACAACAAACTGGTCTGGGCCAAGAACTCTGAGGCTGTGTACAAGAAGGGCCAGAGCCGTCTCTACTTCCTGTGGAGGCTCCGGTCCTTCAATGTTTGTAACACGATGCTGAAGATGTTCTACCAGTCGGTGGTAGCCAGTGCCATCTTCTTCGGTGTCGTGTGCTGGGGAAGCAGGTTGAGGTCAGCAGACGCCAACAAGATCAGCAGGATCGTCAGGAAGGCTGGCGCTGTCCTGGGGGTCCAGCTGGACTCCTTGTTGGTGGTGTCTGAGAGGAGGATGCTGCGCAAGCTGCGTAGTATCCTTGACAACAACTCCCACCCTCTCCATCAGGTGCTGACCTCATACAGAAGCACCTTCAGCAACAGACTCATTCCACCCAGGCATACGACAGAACGCCACAGGAAGTCCTTTCTTCCTGTGGCCATCAGACTCTTTAATTCATCTACCTCGGGTCGTGAGAGGAACAGTGGAGACTCAGTGACCTGAGGTCAACGCAATGTGTTATTATTTTTTGGTCAACACACTGTAAATCCTTTCACTGTAAATTTTCAGTATTCATCTGAGTTATTTATTAGTATTTTATTACTGCCAATTTGCACTATACGTATTGTTGTGTATTGTATATACCTACGTATTACTGTAATAATACTGTAAATTGTGCAATTCATCTATCAATACATTTAGATTTCATTTAGAGTTCATTTAGTTATATTTTGTTTATACTAGTCTAGCTTAGTTTAGTTTGTTGTTATTTAGTTTTTAGTTTTTAGGTATTAGTATATTTTGTGTGCATTTATTCCCCCTGTTTCACCTTAATATCCCTTGGGATAAATAAAGTTATCTTGAATCTTGAATCTTGAATCTTAACATTACATTACATTACAGTCATTTAGCAGACGCTTTTATCCAAAGCGACTTATGAGTTGTTGTGTTTCAACAAAGGAAGGTAAGAGAACAACTCGTCACAGAAGTCAAAAGTGCATTTAATTTCTAACAAGTCTCTAATAACTGAACAAAGTAGTACCTGAAGTGCTTAGGTTCTACTACTACTATGTATGATATGTATTTATCATACAAATACTCTCATGTATACTACAACATACTCCAACTAAATCCTACTACTAGGTTCAAACTGTATCACTTTTAACACATTTAATTTTTTTGTTATTTTTTTACATTTTTGGTCATTAGACGGAGATGGTAACACATTGGTCTCAAGACTTAGATGAGACTCAAGTACTACAGTCCTGCCCAAAAGACTGAAATCTTGTGTTTCAGAGGCTACAATAATGTTTACATCTTCCTTTGTATGGGTTACGGATACGTCTTGGATTTAAAGCACTGTTCTTCTCTTGCCTCACAAAAAGCAAATACAGTTGTCAGTATTGATGTGAACTTCCTACGATTGGCAGCCTGCGTTTGCTTTACTGACTGAACACAAGGAACCAAAAATAATTATAAGCTCCTGAAATATTGTTCAGAGCTGTTAGGCCGAGACACGCTTTTAATTACCGACTCTCTCCCATTCCAACGCCCACAGGCTCCTTTAAAAGAAACGAAAGCGGAGAGAAACGATGCAAAATAAACAGTTCTGGTTACCCATCACTGTTGTCACAATCGGCACTTTCATTTCCTCAGATTTAAATTGGTACGTTGAACAGATTAGCAGATGACACGGCCGTGTTCAATTTCAACACATTCGCAAATATTTTGCGATGTGGATGTTATTTATTTCACTTCACCTTTCTCTTTTGTTTTACTCAATACATGTGAAATGACTATAAAATTATTCTTAAGGTTTATGTTTGTATCTCACTCCCCCTAGCCCTCAAAACCTTCATCCCCATATATATCTATATGGAAAAAATTAAATAAAAAACATTTATCATCCATCTCCCTTCCCTCAATACGCAAACTACAACAACAACAACAACAACAACAACACGGCCGGATCAGATTCGGATCAGTGTACAATGTACAGTGAAATGTTACAGTGCCAGCTCCGAGATGTGTTTAAAATGACAATGACAAATTACAGTTGTAATTTTACAAACATAAAATTCAAAACGACAAAAAATACACAAATGTACATATGTACATAATTGCGAACAGTATATATATATATCAATTTAAGTTTAAAGTGAGGTGTAAAGTCTATAGTGTAGTGCAGATCGTCCAGTTGCTATGGATGGGAGGGGTGTGCGAGAAGGGAAGGATGAGCCCTGGTTTGAAAACACTGCAGCGTTGGGGATAATCCTTTGCATGGGGTGCACAGGGCCGTTGTGGTTCTCATTAGACTGTAGAGGGCGCCTTGGGAGGAACAGAGGTGCAGGGTTGTCGTGTTGGTGTTATGATTGGCTCGGTGTGTGATTAACATGAGGGTTTGCTGGTGGTGGTGGTGGTGGTGCAGGCTCTGCTTACGTTTGTGACATCAATTGTATTTCTCAGTGTATAGAATGAATGAGGAAATAGGACGGATTCTGTACTCTTGTGTTATGTTTATTATAAACCACGCTGTGAGCCCATACAACATTCAGGAGACACACACGCATTCTGCCTGTGCAACACCTCATTAATCTGTCTGTCTGCCTGTCTCTCGACCCCCTCTGTCTCTCAGTCCCCCCCCCCCCCCCCCTTGTATTGGATATTCAATCTCGCCTGTGTGACGTGTCGTTTCCATTTATATCCATGTAGGACACGCTGCTGTAGCGGGAGACGGAGGGATGTAGAGTGGGATCAGAGAGGAAGATGATGTAACTTGGCATAACAACAGCAGCAGCAGCAGCAGGGGGAGAAAGAGGACCACAAACAAAAACACACACAATACACATCCAGACAATTAGAGCAGAATATGTTACAGACAGACGTGGGTAAAGTTGGAGCAATGCCAGAAAAGGGGGAAGGGTGGGGGGGGGGGGGTCTGTAACAACCACACATTGGAACATTGTACATTGGTACATTGGAATGCCTACTCCCCATTCTCTCCCGCTGTATACATCTCCAAAACAATACCATAAAAATAATATATACAATAAAAATAAACAAAAAAAGAGCAGCAAAATGACTATTCAATTATATGTGTTGAACGTACATGTTTTTCGTTTTTTTACAAAAATCTTTCAAAGCATTTAAAGTGAAAGTGGTGCGTGCAGCAGCATCATGAATACAGTGCAGTAACTGTTTCCAGAATGAGTCCAGAAAGTCCAGCAAAGTGTGTAAGTGTAATGTTAATGACATTGTTATTAAAGTGGCAGCACTCCTAGCAGTTCAGTAGGTGCACTGCCTGTGGATAAAAACAATCCTTAAATCTGGTACTCCTTGTACAGATGCTGCGCAACCGGGGACGAGACGGTCGGGGGGAGAAGAGAAGGTGCCCAGGGTGGTTGCACTACTTTATGATGGACATTGCCTTCTTCCGACATCTGGTCCTACAGATCTCCTCAATGCATGGAAGTGCACACACGATGATCTTCTGCCGTCCTCACGACCCTCTGGATGGCTTTCTTGTCCTGTGCAGTTGTGTTGCCGTACCACACAGTGACGCCACTCGTCAGGACGCTCTCTACGGTGCCACGGTAAAAATTCAGTAACAACCTCTGGCCTATTCCGCTTTTTCTGTGGCACCGCAAAGCATAGACGTGCTGGTGTGCCTTCTTCAGCATGACCTCTGTATTGCGGGTCCACGCCAGGTCATCGGAAATCTGTAGCCCAAGGAAACGGAATCAGCTGACTTCCACCTGTGTCCCGTCCAGGCTGATGGTGGAGTGGGTGCCCCGGTGGCTCCTGAAGTCCACGATGAGCTCCTTAGTCTTTCTGACATTCAGTGCGAGGTGGTTGTCCTCACACCATCGTGTCAGCTGGACCACCTCATCTCTGTACTCTGTTTTGTCGCCCTCGCTTATCAGGCCGATGACTGAGGTGTCGTCTGCAAACTTTATAATCAGATTATTGCTGTGCGTGCAGTAGTTAAAAAAGTTTAAATGTCATACTGTAGAGATAATAATAATGAATTGACACTATAGGACTGAATGAAACTAATTTGCAAATATAAATCCTCCTTTTATTTTTTTTACTTTACTTTACTTTACTTTCTAAATGCTTAAAATAATGTGACTTTTAAGTTATATCCATCCATCCATCCATCTTCTCCCGCTTATCCTTAATCGGGTCGCGGAGGTAGCAGCTTCAGCAAGGGACTCCAAACTTCCCTCTCCCTGGCAACATCGACAAGCTCTGACTGGGGGATCCCGAGGCGTCCCCAGGCCAGTGTGGAGATGTAATCACCCCACCTGTACCTCGATCTGCCCCGTGGTCTCTTCCCAGTTGAATGTGCCTGGAAAACCTCCCTCGGGAGGCGACCAGGAAGCATCCTTACTAGATGCCCGAACCACCTCAACTGGCTCCTTTCTACGCGAAGGAGCAGCGGCTCTACTCCTAGTCTCTCACGAGTGACTGAGCTTCTCACCCTATCCCTCAGGGAGATACCAGCCACCCTCCTGAGGAAACTCATTTTGGCCGCTTGTATTCGCGATCTCGTCCTTTCAGTCATTACCCATTGCTCATGGCCATAGGTGAGGGTAGGAATGAAGACTGATCGGTAGATCGAGAGCTTTGCCTTCTGGCTCAGCTCTCTTTTGGTTACAACGGTGCGCCAAAGTGCACCCAATACCGCTCCCGCTGCACCTAATCTCCTGTCAATCTCACGCTCCATCCTCCCCTCACTCGAGAACAAGACCCCGAGATACTTGAACTCCTTCACTTGGGATAAGGACTCCCTCCCTACTTGGAGCAGACAATCCACCAGTTTCCTGCTAAGAACCATGGCCTCAGATTTGGAGGTGCTGATCCTCATCCCAGCCGCTTCACATTCCGCTGAAAACCGATCCAGTGAGTGTTGAAGGTCACATACTGATGACGCAAACAGGAACACATCATCTGCAAACAGCAGCGATTCAATCCTGAGCCCACCATACTGAAACCCCTCCCCTCCATGACTACGCCTTGAAATCCTGTCCATGAAAATCACAAACAGGATGGGTGACAAAGCGCAGCCCTGGTGGAGGCCAACACCCACTGAGAACAGGCCTGACTTTCTACCGAGAATCCGGACACAGCTCTTGCTTTGGGAGTAGAGAGATTGGATGGCCCTCAACAGTGACCCCCGCACCCCATACTCCCGCAGCACTCCCAACAGTATTTCCCGAGGGACCCGATCATATGCCTTCTCCAAATCCACAAAACACATGTAGACCGGATGGGCATACTCCCAAGCCCCCTCCACGATCCTTGCAAGAGTGAAAAGCTGGTCCGTTGTTCCACGACCAGGGCGGAATCCGCATTGTTCCTCTTCAATCTGAGGTTCGACTATCGGCCGAACCCTCCTTTCCAGCACCTTGGAGTAGACTTTCCCAGGGAGGCTGAGTAATGTGATACCCGTGTAATTGGCAAACACCCTCTGGTCACCCTTTTCCCTGACCACCTGTGTCCACTACGAAGTCCGAGGGTTGCCGCCCCTTGAGGCACCAATGACCTTGAGGTCACAGCTCTCAACCGCAGCTTCGGCAATAGAAGCTTTGAACAATGACCACTCTGGCTCAATGCCCCCAGCCTCCACAGAGATGCCCGAAAAATTCCACCGGAGGTGGGAGTTGAAGGTCTCCCGGACAGGGGCATCCACCAGACGTTCCCAGTTCACCCGCACTACACGTTTGGGCTTACCTGGTCTGTCCAGAGGCTTCCCCCGCCATCTTACCCAACTCACCACCAGATGGTGATCGGTTGACAGCTCTGCCCCTCTCTTCACCCGAGTGTCCAAAACATGCGGCCTCAGGCCAGATGATACGATAACAAAATCGATCATTGACCTTCGGCCTAAGGTACTCTGGTACCATGTACACTTATGAGCATCCTTATGTTTGAACATGGTGTTTGTTATGGCCAATCCATGACTAGCACAGAAATCCAATAACAAAACCCCACTCCGGTTCAGATCAGGTAGGCCGTTCATCCCCAACACGCCCCTCCAAGTTTCCCCATCGTTACCCACGTGTGCGTTGAAGTCTCCCAGGAGGACTATAGAGTCCCCTTCAGGAGCCCCACGCAGGACTCCATCCAGGGTGTGCAAGAAGGCGGGATATTCCGAACTGTTGTTTGGTGCATAGGCACAAACAACAGTCAGAGTTTTCCCTCCCATGACCCTAAGGCGTAGGGAGGCGACCCTCTCGTCCACCGGGGTAAACTCCAACAAAGCGGCACTCAGCCGGGGACTTGTGAGTATCCCCACACCCGCCCGGCGCCTCACACCCTGAGCAACTCCAGAGAAGGAAAGAGTCCAACCCCTATCCAGGAGTTTAGTTCCAGAGCCAGTGTTGTGCGTAGAGGTAAGCCCCATCAGATCTAATTGGTAGCGCTCCACCTCCCGCACAAGCTCAGGCTCCTTCCCCCCCAGAGAGGTGACATTCCACGTCCCCAAAGCCAGTCTCTGTTGGCTGGGTTTGGTCCGTCGATGCCCCCTGCCTTCACTGCCTCCTAACTGGCAGTGCACCCGACCCCAGCGGTTCTTCCCGTAGGTGGTGAGTCCGCGGGAAGGAGAAGTGGCCACGTTGCTTTTTCGGGCTTTTAAGTTATAATGGAATAAAATAAAGACAAAACATTTAACTTTTAAAAATATACCTATCTTGAAAAGGTCAATGCTTTGTGTTAAACGTCTCTGAGCAGCAATTTTATTTAAAATCACGCTTTCGTCTACATCGTTTTCTCTCGTACATCAATGAAACATAAAGGACAATTCCAATTGCATTGTTTGCTCTCTCAGTCCTCATGACTGAATTATGACTTATTATGACTCATTATATTGTGAATTAGATATGTAGGAAGTAGGAGCCTATACATGTTTCCTCCATAAGAGTCATTTCCCATGAGTGCTGTGTTGTTGATTACTACTTTTTTGTAAAATTGATTTTGAAGAGAGAAGAGAGAGAAAAGAAGTCGAAAAGCACAAGTATCTGACACCACTCAACTACAGGTGGTTAAGTAGTGTTGTGATTCATTTTTTTTTACATTATATTACACTGCAGTCATTTATGATGCTTTTATCCAAATAAGTGCATTCAACCATAGGTAGGCAAGATAACTACGAGTCACCAGAAATCATAACTGCAAGCCTCCAAGAGCAGAACCAGTGCTCAGGTAGATTTTACACAATAAGTACATCAAACAGGGGTACATCAATGGACAAATAGTGTTCGTACAGGCTGTTCTTAGGCGTGGACAGACCTTGGGGCAAGTATTGAGACCAAGTGAAATTGTGTCACTTGGTGTGTTACACGTGTAGTGTAGTGTGACGTAGTGTTTGGAGGTTTTCAAAGTGCATCCATCACAGGCCAACACATAGTTAGGAACTCACTGTTGAATCTGTGAAATAATATTACTAAATAAATAGACAAGATAAATATTTGAGAAAGTAGAGAGATAAAAGCATGAGTCAACGAGAGAGCGAGAGAGAGGTAAAAAGAGAGAGAGAGAGAGAGATACAAATAACACAATCTAACACAATTGTGGTGGAAGAAAGAAGGGACCTTGGAGGAGGGAAGCAGAATAAACCTTTTCAGAAACATACATCTGGTCCAGCGGTCCATTAGCTGCTGCGCTAACGGCCAGACAAAGACATTTCAGACCATTTCAGAACTTTATCATGGCTAACACTCCATTAGCCACGTGAGCCATGCTGGGAAGAGCCCTTCCTGGCGGTAGGAGAGGCATTGGGGCCCTTAACCCATAGGGGTCTGCACTGAACGTGATTTCCATCCATGAATTGTATTTCTACTATTTCTCATTTTAGCCAAAAATCATCATGATTGGGGCCACCGTGTCCTAATCGGGGCTTTACATCAGAATACATTGTGGGACTCTGCCATACCGGGAGGACTTAAGACAGTTATTTACCCACGTTACCAGCAATGTCTTGCCTTACATACTCTAGCCCTGTGTCACAACAAAAGGTCTGATGACCAAACAAATTATACCTGGACCGGGCTGTTGTGAAGCCAGCCCGTCCAGTGAGTGCTTCTAAGCACAGGTCCCGGCAGGAAATAGACAAGGCGTTTTCCAACAGTAAAATTATATTTATTACAATGGGGAATGAAACCCACAACAACACAATCAGGATATTAGTGTTTGTCTGGGAACCACCCAGCAATAACCTAAAGTAGGTAGTGCACACAAATAGTGGCATAAAGGCACAGTACAGTATAGTATCCACACAGTGGCAAACAACGGGCAACCTCCACACTCCACTCTGGTCAGTGGCAATGAGGAGCCCGGATGTGTGTCACATGCCAGGCTTTATCCACCCATCCCTCGAGGCTGATTGCCGACAGCTGCCGCTCATCAGGCAATCAGCACTCTCTAGAGGAGAGACGGGCGGCACCTGGGAAGGAGAAACAAAAAGGGGGCCAATACAACGGTGACACACATCAAATACAAATAACAAATATATATATACAAATACGATAATAATGATAATGACCAACCCACGTACGTCACACCCTGTAATCTAAATCTGGAAGATTGAATCCTCTTTATTGGGCTCATACATGTACACACACAGTGAAATGAGTAGCTCTGCATTTAACCTAGTATTATCCTAGTATTAGGAGCAGTGGGCAGCTATTGTATACACAGTGCCTGGGGAGCAGTGGTTTGTGCCTTGCTCAAGGGCACCTTGAAAGTCCCAGGTGTTTCGTGGACTTGAACTGGCGACCTCCGGTTCCTAAGCCAAGTCCTAACAGACTGAGCTATCCTGCCACCCAAACCGCCATTCCAATGCTCCTATGCTCCCAAAATGGTGGCGATGATTGCCATGTTGACACCGTGACGTACAAGCCCTGTACAATATTTGACATATTGCACATTGCATATTGAAGTTATCTCAACTTGAACTAAGGCAGCAATGTCAGTTATTGTCAAGGATGGGGTTGTCACTTATAATAATCATCAAACCTTTTTTTCAAAGCTCAAAACAATATAATTCCTTTGTTAATTTGTTTTCACACTAAGCCTTTTTGGACACCTCTAAATCTATATTTGTTTTCGCAGGTGGGTTTTTGCTGGCTTTTTGAGTGTAGGCTGCTTGAGTGTGTGTGTGTGTGTGTGTGTGTGTGTGTGTGTGTGTGTGTGTGTGTGTGTGTGTGTGTGTGTGTGTGTGTGTAGACGGAAGTGATAATTTACATAGAGAGATGCTGTCTGCTCACTGACATGGCTGATAGGCTTGCGGTTGTGTCACTTCCGCTGAAGGGTGCCTCATTTTTACGAAAATAAGTTACAGAAAAGGCAATCGTAAGCTTTAATTTAGAATTTGTTGGGGATGTTCCCTAATGTTATGCTAAAAAAGTGTTGGTGTTAGCCTATAAGAACATATTAATGTTTCCTTAAAATGCCTGTGAATGTATCCTAAAAAAAAAAGTTAATATATGCATGTATATGTCCTATTATATGTCCTTTTTTGGGACATTAAAAAACACAAAATTGTCCGGGATATTTTGCATCCTACATTGGCATTACATTACAATACATTACATAACAGTCATTTAACAGACTGTAATGTCATGTAATTATTTTGGATTACTCTGACATTTGTCCCTCTGTCCCGCCTTCTCACATGCCACCATTTGGCATGTAGGCTGCAACTTAAACCATTCACGCAAACATTAGCTATCTTGCCCTAAGTGTCTTGGTGCAGGATAGCGGAATCTCTTAGAAAATTTGTCAAAGACCTACAAAAAAACGGAACACTCAAGTGGTCCTTAACGTCGCAGCGAATTATCAAGTTAATTGCATTCTATTTAATCACATTCTGTTTTAAGACAGGACAGACTGTGTCTCTCTTTTGTATTCTACCACCGGCACACATAAACAAAAATAAATAAATAAAACGCCATTCTGTACCAATGCGTTGATTAGGGTGTGTGTGTGTGGGGGGGGGTTTCAACTCAAGGGAATTTGTTAGACAACTCTCAGAAAAGGTCAAGGCGTCGGTGTAGATGAAATCGTATGCAGATTGGCACCTCAAGTCCTTTATTTACACACTCCCCTGCAAGAGTTTCTCCTCCTTCTTGCTCCTCCACAATTTTATACAAAGAAAAATAAATGGTATACCTTCCAGCACATTCCTCTTCGCTCCTGTTTCTGCCTGTAACCCCTCTTCA
Source organism: Muraenolepis orangiensis (assembly GCA_027704905.1). Taxonomy (NCBI): domain Eukaryota; kingdom Metazoa; phylum Chordata; class Actinopteri; order Gadiformes; family Muraenolepididae; genus Muraenolepis; species Muraenolepis orangiensis. The sequence goes on along the minus strand of CM051000.1, from coordinate 37,232,905 downwards.
ATGTGCTCCATTGTAGTATTTTCTGTCCGCTGCCCGTTAACCTCCCCCCCGCCCTCAGCTGGGATATATTTACACATGTTTGGTTTTGGCTTCTAATGTTTAAGTCCAGGGTTAGGGTTTCATAATAGGATTCAGTTTTAGGGTTTGGTTTTGGCTTCTAAGGTTTGGTTTTAGGGTTAGGGTATCATATTAGGATTCCGTTTTAAGGTTTGGTTTTGGCTTCCAAGGTTTGGTTCTAGGGTTAGGGTTTTATATAAGGGTTCATCATACGGTTTGGTTCTAGGGTTATAGTTTCCTATTAGGTTTCATTTTTCAGAATGTCCTTCTCCTTCTAGGGTTTGGTTCTCGGGATAGGGTTTCCAATTACGATTTTGGTTTGTTTTTAGGCGTTCCAACATCAACCACCGGTAGGTCAGTTCATTCATTCATTTATTATTCCATGCATTCATGTGCATTGGTTTCTACTGTACTTCAACATCTGCTGTTGCCCTATTTTGTGGTTGGGGTTTGATGATGATAATAACTAGCATTGGTGATATGATCTATCCATCCTCATTCAAAAATGGCTGTAGGTGCAAAACCTCTTGCTGTTGGATCGTAGGCACCCAGGCAGAGATGAGAGTCTGTGGAAGACAAAAAAAATGCCTTTAGTAGTCAAAGGAAAAACAAGCTATAACTATATATTTTTTTTTTAAAGTTTTCAGCGATTAGAGATTTAGTATATCAAATGTGTATATATATATAAATACATAGATACAGTATATATATATATATATATATATATATAATATGATATTTCAGAAGATGTGGCCGCACAGGTGCTCTGTAACAAGCTGAGCTGTCCGATCCATAAGGGTAATGGATTCTGAACCACAACCTTCACCCTCCGGCTGCGGATTACAATTCCCTTTCATCCCGCTTGCTCTTCCCTATTGAATAACAGGCCTCCTCCATTAAACGCAATATCTTCCTCTGAGGCTGGCGGGTTAATTTAATCATAATTATCGGCGGGCTCATTAGGAATTGTAATGCCGGGGTCCCAAATATAGGCCTGTGTGATTTCATGTTTCATGTTTTATCTCATTTTTTGACCCCCTCTAGCCTCCCTCCCCCCCTCTCCCACCACACCGCCCGTTATTTTGTCTGGTTCCATATTTCCATCAGTTTTCAAACACATTTAAACATGCTTCTCTGACTCTCACTTTCTCATGCTCCCTCTGAGCCTCTGTGTTTCTCTCTTTCTGTCTCTGTCTTTCTGTCTGAGTCTCTGTTTCTCTATTTTTGCCTGAGTCTGTCTCTGTCTTTCTCTCTGAGTCTCTGTCTCTCTATCTTTTTGAGTCTCTGTCTCTCTCTTTCTTTCTGAGTCTCTGTCTCTCTTTCTGAGTCTCTGTCTCTATCTTTCTTTCTGAGTCTCTGTCTCTCTCTTTCTTTGAGTCTGTCTCTCTTTCTGTCTGAGTCTTTGTCTCTGTCTCTCTGTCTGAGTCTCTGTCTTTCTCTTTCTGCCTAAGTCTCTGTCTTTCAGTCTGAGACTGTCTCTCTCTTTCTCTCGGAGTCTTTGTCTTTCTTTGTATCTCTGTCTCTCTCATTATCTATATGTCTCTGTCTCTATCTCTTTAATACTGAGTCTCTGTCTATCTCTGAGTCTCTCTATCTTTATATCTGAGTCTCTGTCTCTCTCATTCTGTCTTTGTCTCGCTCTCTTTCTCATCTCTCTGGCTTTCTCTCTCTCTCTCTCTCTCTGCCTGTCATTATGCCGTTGTCTTTATCTCTCTCTCTCTCTCTCTCTCTCTCTCTCTCTCTCTCTCCTCTCTCTCTCTCTCTCTCTCTCTCTCTCTCTCTCTCTCTCTCTCTCTCTCTCTCTCTCTCTCTCTCTCTCTCTCTCTCTCTCTCTCTCTCTCTGCCTCTCTATTTGACTTTGTCTTTATCTCTCTCACTCTCCCTATCTCTCTGTCCACCTCCTCTCTCCCCTTTCATCTCTATATTTCCATCTCTCTCTAAGTTGATGTCTCTTGCTCTCTCTCTCTTGCCCTTCCCATCAACCTTCATGTCCTTTATGCCTCTTTCTGACTTTGTTCTCTCTCTCTCTATCTCTCTCCCTCTCTTTCTCCCTCTCTATCTCCCTGGTCCAGTGCTGCTGCCGGGTATCTTCCTGTATACGCGGTGGCGTAGCTACAAGGGTCTGAAGGAGGGCGTCTACCTCGTCTCCGCCCACCACGACGGCTGGGAGGACATCCGCGAGAACGTCCTCAACTATGATGAGGAGGGGGGAGGGGAGGAGGACCAGGTAAAAACACAAACAAACGCACACACACACACACACACACACACACACACACACACACACACACACACACACACACTGTATAAACCTAGCACACAGTACCGAGAGACTTACATACATACTGTACATTCATAAATACATACTGTATTAGTGGTGGCTTTTTCAGCGCAATAATATTTTTAATTGTTTAGTTTAACTCATCAAGGCAGAGTGCAATTTGATTCCTTACTCTTCCCTGGTGAGTCATTTAAACTAATAGAGTTATGCTGACATTGAGGACATTTTTTTTGGCATATTAAGCTATAAGACTCCGCACTCCTGTCCTGATGAGTAGATTAAACGATAAGAGTAAAGCCAAGATTGGGCAAAAAAATATTTTGAAAAAAAACCACATAGAGTAGACATAGCTAGTTAGCACTAAGCTATGTCTCGTCTAAGCCAAGTCTTCTAGAATACCATGGAACATTTACACTTACACATTTAGCCCTTATCCAAAAATTGCAGTGGCTGCGATTTGGATATTGCACTTGGCCGTATTGCGATGAATTGATCAGTCTTAATATACATGTATGGACATACAGTACATACATCATTACAGTAACTGCACTGTTCTACACTGTACTGCACTGTATTGATGATGCTGATAATGCATTTAAATGCTTTTTGCACAATGTTAACACATATCATCCATCAGTCATTTTATTGTTCTTTTTATTGTAATTTTTGTTGTGTGTGGCGGCAGTATAGCTCAGGATGTAGAGTGGTCGCCTCACAACCGAAAGGTCGCTGGTTCGATCCCCCGGCTCCTCCTAGCAAAAACTGTCGAGGTGTCCTTATTTGTGCGCAATCCATTTGCAGTCGATGTTTCCGGGTCCTGTCCAGCCGAGGCGAAAGCCGTGATGCCCGGTATTGACGAGGCGGCATTCCAGCTGGAGTTGGTGCAAATTCAGAGCTCTGATGTGCTGAAAGCAAAATTCGGAGTAGAGGGACTGTGCGAGTTTTGGGCTCATTCTACTCATCAGTTTCATCACTGCCGGAGACTGGCTATCTACCTGTTAACCATGTTTGGATCTACTTACATATGCATGTCCGGATTTTTGACAATGAACTTGATAAAGAATCAACATCGCAATCGACTCACGGATGAGCATCTCAACCAGTGCATGCAGCTTGCTCTGACCTCGCACCGACCTGAATTCAGCAAACTGGCTATGGCTCGGAAATGCAACTTCTCACACTGATTTGTCAGATAGCTTCTATTTTCATTTATACAGCATTTTGGTGTTATAATACACAAATCTATATGGATTCATTAGAATAACGTAGCTGTGGTATGGGGGGGTGGGCGTGGTTTAGCGTCAGGTTGTAAAGCAGGGGGCGGAGCGGCTAATTGCCTGGGATTGACGCAGCTGTCAAGTGGATTAGAATGTTAGGAATGCGGTGGTATTTAACCACGTGTGTTTTTGTTCTCTCAGTAGGAGACTGGCGGACAGACGGAAAGACAAACGCTTATGCCAGGACGAGAATCCAGACCCCTGCCAGTTATCATTTGCCCGTTGACGGATTGTTCTGTTTTAGCCACCTCGGGAACCTTGTGTGAAATAAATATCCGTTTACCCGACTGCGTCTCGCTCTCCCTCCTTATATTCCGCAGCAGACCACAAATCTGCCACAGTAGCCTACATTACTATTTTGGTACTATTTTGGTATTTTGGTTGCCTATTTTACTACTACTACTACTACAATAATAATAATAACAATAATAATAATAATAATCATTATTATTATTGCATGGTTGGTTGTACAATAACAATGGCATTTGTTCATTTTCATTGTCACAGTCTTGTGGCCCTCGCCTTCAAGACATTTTACAATTGTGGCCCCCTTCCTAATCTAGTTGAATACCCCTGGTATACACCATAGAAACACAGTGCACAGTACCAAGATACTTACATACATGTATACACCATATACACATAGTAGACATTACTAAGATACTTTCATACACACATACAATACATAAATGTATACTGTATACATCATAGAAACACAGTACACAGTTCTAAGATACTTACATTCATACATACATACATACATACATACATACATACATACATACTGTATATACCATAAAACCCCAGTGCACATTACCAAGATACTTTCATACATGCATACAGTACATACATACATACATACATACATACATACATGCATACATACATACACATACATGCATACATACACAACATATATACATACTGTATACTCCATAGAAACACAGTACACAGTACCAAGAGACTTACATACATACATACATACATACATACAATAATAGCAGTGACGGCTGGTGGTTGTAGAAGTAGGGGAGGAAGGAAGGTGCGCTTGGTGAAGCTTGTTGTAGTTTCTTAGTGGATGGGGATGTTGAGGGCACATGCGGGCTTGTAAAACCGAGACATTTGAAGCGGCATAAGGAGATTTTGGTGTGAGCTATACCAGAGGAAAATTGTGCCGCATACAGCTGTCTCTTCTTTGTCTTATAAGATATAAACAGCTCTTATTTAGAGATTACTGAAGTCAGAAGCTGGTATCCTAAACCAAAGGAGAAGTAAGGTGCAAATGAATAGACCAGTTTGAGAAATGTATAAGCCAATCAAGTTTTCTTTTGGATCGGAATGCTATCTCAAGAGCCGATTTTTTTTCAGACAAAATAAAGATGAATGACATTGAGGGATATTTAAGGGAGAAGCGTTTTGTGTGTAAAGTATATTTACCTGTATTTAATTAAATTAAGACGCAAAGCCAGTTATGCACATAAATCACGTGAATTGTCTAATCGTGAGCCAAAGACCACCTTGTCACGGTCAGCCATGCTTTCGATTTTGAGAAACATTACAGTCTGAAATATATAAAATATACAGAATTAATGAATGACACAAGATATATCCTTACATAATGATAACCCGCCCCCAAAAACTCTGATTGGGTATTCACCAACTTAATATATCCTATATCACGTCACAGTTGAAAGCCGGAAGTACCCGTTACAAATCGTGAATCCCAAGTTCCGGTTAATGCATTCACCTTGGCATTCACCATAGCGGACAGTTATCGCTGCACAACATCGCTGCATAACCTTCCAAAAGTTGGTCAATACGATGTGGTTCAACTAGTGAATGAACACTCTACAGTGAAGAAGTCTAAATCCTACACTTACCCGACATTGTGTGGCTCTGTCTGTATGTGAGATGGAGTGTGTGTGGAGGTCAGGACCAGTGCTTTTAATCATACACTTACCCGACATTATGTGGCTCTATGCGGATGAGAGATGGAGTGTGTGTGGGGGTCAGGACCAGTGTATTTAATCATACACATACCCAACATTATTAGCCTATTCCGCCCACTTTTCGAGATGTATATGCTCTCCTTGTCAAAGTGCAAACTGCAGACATATGTGCTACCCCTGAGAACATGAAACGAGGGACCTTCATCCCTCCTTATCAGCCTCATCCAAGACTTGCGGAGGAGTTCTTCTTTCGGGAAATCGTGGAAACTGAGGTACAGCTGTCTTTGTTTTGACGTTGAGCAGCCCGGTACACTACAATAACAGCGACGAGAGGAGGCGGCCATAGTTTGTCACGTATCTGGGGTAACTATCGGAAGTAGGAGTGCACTACTCGGCAATTTTTAATATTCCGGAAGCAGGAAGTGTGAAATAGGCCTTTTCACCACTCGGGTCCGGCAGTTTTATAATGGACTTTAATGGGGAGCTTGGGGGAACGGACCTCAGTACAGTCATTTGAAATTGTGGTAGGGAGCGCTTTTTTTACTTTGACACATCATTGATCATTGTGCCTTCGAAGTGTTAAAATAGTAATATTATCAGTATTTTCACAGATAAATCTGTTACATTTATGCATATTAATTTGCAGCGAATTGACCAGTTGAGTAGCGTCACATGAGATCATATGATTTCTTTGCCGTAGTTTGAACGCAGTCGGAAAAAAACCATATATAACTTGTTTCGGAGTATAAGTCGCAGGACCAGCCAGACAGCTAATAAAAGTGTGACTTATAGTCACGACTATAAATAAATACGGTAAGCTAAAACAATAGAACAATATATAAATTATAATCGACTTAGACAATCTACTTAGAAAGACACTAGTACGCTATTACAAAGTGATAAGAGGATGCTCTAGGAGGAAGGATCCAGGTAATGTTTCCTGAAGAGGTGAGTTTTCAGCTTGCGGAAGATGGCGGATGATGAGCAGTGACTATGCAGTCATGACATCCGTGGGAAGTACATTCCACCAATTTGGGGCCAGGAAAGAGAAGAGCCGTGACCGTGTAGATCAGCCCCAAGGGCCCCTAAGCGAGGGGGAAAGCAGATGGCCTGAAAGAAGCAGAGTGAAGTGGATGGGCAGGGATTTAGGGCTTGACCATTGCCTGGAGGTAGGAAGGAGATGTTCCTTTCACTGCCCTATAGGCTAGCACTTAGGTCTTGAACTGGATGCGAGCAGCTACAGGTAGCCAGTGTAGAGACTGAAAAAGGGTAGATGTGTAGAAGAACTTGGGTCATTTGAACACCAGATGAGCTGCACCTTTCTGAATGAGCTCCAGGGGCCTGATGGCAGATGCCGGTGCACCGGAAAGGAGGGAGTTGCAGTAGTCCAGACGGGTGATGACAAGAGCCTTTGTAATCGATTACATTTTGTTTTGTTAAGTCACAAAGGTTGTATTTTGCGCTGGATTCCATCAAAGGGAAGTGTAGAAAGGGTGAACATGAGTTGCCCATTCGGATACTTGGAGCGGAGTTTGCTGCCATCAGTTAGTGGAAAAAAGTGCATGCACGTGTGATGCAGCATTTTACAAATGCCACTCTTTATTAAAACATTTCTCGACGAGAAATTGCGAGATTTAAGAGTGGGGGTGGGGGAAGGGGAAGTCTGTTAATTCATTGTTGTATTGCTGGTCAGGAGACACCCAACTGTGGCAATTTGCAACATGTTTTTGGTTTTAAAAACTCAATGGACATTCAAGCAGCTCAAAGCATCTGTCTAGAAGAAGTCTTTGTCAACAAGTTTGTTTTCCATTGTATTGTTTTATTACTTTTCCACATAAGCAGCTGCTATCTCCTTTTAATTTCGAAAATGTCAGTCCACTGTCCCTTCATGACTATTTTGTCTGACAAAGGTAATGCATTTGGCCAGGCTTAGTAAACAAAAAGGTTTGCCAAATTATGCTGGCAAACAATCCGGCCTATCTATCACCAGTGACCTTTTTTGTGGTTAAATTGAATTAATTTAGTTTAAAAACCTTGGAAACAGCTTCACGGGACACAATGTTGTTACCTAATCAAGCACTCAGCTTGACGACAAACAACAACAAACAGAGGATTGAATCGTCTTTATTGGTCACATACATGTAAACATACAGTGAAATGTGTTTTTTGCATTTAACCCATCCTAGTATTAGGAGCAGTGGGTATGGTGACAGCGCCCGGGGAATCTGCTGTGTGTGCTTCATGGTTGGAATCCAGATGTTTACAGTGCACAGGCTGAAGTAGGTGGACTGTGACTCGCTAACAGTTGGAGCTTTGTGTTCTGCTTCATTTCCTCTTAGCTCTCTCTCCCCTTTTTAAACTTTTCATATTATCTGCCTCTATCTGCCTCTCTCTCTCTCCCTCTGTCTCTCTGCCGGTCTGTCTCTTTCTATGTCTCTCTCCCTGACTGCCGGTCTCACTCTCTCTGTGTCTCGCTGTCTTTCCCTCTGTCTGCCAGTCTCTCTTTCTTTCTCTCTCTCTCTCTATTGTTATTTTCAAACAAAATGTATGCAGGGTTCTTCACGCAGGCTTTCTCTGTGACACTGACTGGCTTGAGCAGCTTGAGAAAATGAAATTGAACGTAGCTCCGTGTTTTCCTTGTCAAACTGCAGCTTGCCATGAAAGCACACCGTTTAACAGGGCGGTTTCGTATGAATATTGTGCTGGCAACTCAATTTTCACACGTATTTGCACTGTGTGCTGTAGCTCGAGATATGGGCTACGCTCTACACTACAGTAAAAGGCAGTATCTGATGCATGAATTGTATGAATAGGATTATATGAATTCCGTGTGCTGGGTCTGCCTCTACCTCACATATGTATACTATAGCTGGATGTGTGGGCTGCTGTATTCCGTGTAAAGGGCACCTCGGCAGTGCCCAGGTGTTTCAGAGACTTAAACCAGTGACTTTCTAGTTCCCAAGTCCCAACAGACTGAGCTATCCTACCGCCCTGTATCGTATTAGGTGATTATTAGATTATATCGTATTAGATGTATTAGGATCTGAAACGATACAGTCAAATAAGTCATATGGTGATTGGGATATGATCGTAATTGTCATTTAAACAGAAAAAAACCTATTAAAATCACGGTGTGCCATTTGTTGGGGTCTGTACCAAACAAAAAACTGGAGAACAGAATGTGTAGGCCAGGGTATCTCTGCAGCACCCATATAACTGTGTTATACAATATATATTGACACATTCTACCCTTATCTACTGATTCCAGCTCATGCTAATTGGAAACAGCCAAGACTCTCTGCAGTACTCCAGCGGCTACAGCACCCAGACACCCCCTCCTGCTCCGAGGACACCATCCCCTCGCAGGGTGAGGTGGAGATACACACAGGGATGATGGTGGTGGGGGAAGGGGTGTTTGAACAGAGGAACAGGGCTGCAGTACTACTCTAAAATAACAGCTTAGAGGATGAGACAGACAGGACAGCTCAGATGAGATCATTATATCACATTACATAAGGGGTCATTACCAATGACCCCAACTCCCCGGGCGGCAGCAATGGTGGCGGTGGACAGGGGTCTAGAGCCGAGGGCCAGGCAGGGGGAGGGGTAGGTGGAGGGCGCCGGAGGAGACATGCTCACCACCATCAGGAGAGGCGTCGAACCACCACTTCGCGCTCCGCATCTTGTGATCGGAGAGGGGAGGAAGCCGGCAAGCCAGTGGTCAGCCCATAGGGTGTGATGCAATCGGCCGTCTAGAGCACACACACTGCCACAAACGCACGCACACACGCGCACACACACACACACACACACACACACACACACACACACACACACACACACACACACACACACACACACACGCAACAAACATAGTTTGTCAAACAAAGACACAGTAAGTGTTAATCCCTTTGAAAATAGATGAACGACAATCTGCTGGCCCAGATCAGTTTCTAGTTAAAGTCTCAGTTAAAGTTCAAATAACAACATGCCATCGATCTTTTCAATTCATCAAAGTCCATATATCTCGTTTAGCTTGCTATCTGCTTTATATTAGCATATTTAGCATTTTAATTCAACTCCTCCTCTTTTTTTTAAGCAACTTCTATTCGCCCATGTCACGTCCGGCCTTAAACAAGTTCATCTGAAATGTCAAACGAATGAGCTGCAGAGACCTTGCTTGAAATCGTCGATTCTGTGAAACTCAGACCTATTTAACCAAGCTTGTCGGGCTGCTGGCCCTCGCTTCAATGCAAGTAACCTCTTGAATCGACCCTTGATCTGAGCATTCAACTGTCTTTGTCTGATGATTATATTGTTTTAAAATCTGAGTATGATCCTTTTAAATTCAACAAAAAAGAAGACCCTACAGTTGCTTTCAGAAGCACAGAGCTCAGAGGTCTTAGCTGTGCAGCCACAGCAACGTGACTAATCAATTTTTGTTTTCTGTCAACCATGCCACCTGCCGTGTGTGTGTGTGTGTGTGTGTCATTGCATACATTCTACCTTTCTGTTCTTCCTCAGGCATCCATTTTCACAGCACATGTGCACGTACACACACACACACACTGTATTATTGCCTGGCTCCCCTCTCCCCCTGGGGGGGGTGTATGTGGAGAAGAGATCCACAGCCAGTAAGAATTAGCTGAACTCCCACAGCCTCTTCTAAATGTCTAATACGCACACTGTTGTCTGTCTGTCTCCCTCTCTCTCTCCCTCTCCCCCTCCCCCCGTTCTTCTCCATCTGTGTCGTCCCATATCAGTGGGACGACACTTTCCAAATAAACTTGGAAAGATAATAACAATCGACGACCACTGAAAACGTTGACCTCTCCGTACGCTGGGGCTGTTGTATAAACCTGTGCGTTCTGTGCCGTCGTACACACTGTTTGTTCCTGATTTAGCTTTTATTTATGTGATTCATATTTTTGAAACATTCGTTTTGAAAATAAACAATGAACTTACACTGCATCAAAATCGAAAATGAGGGGTGGGTGATTGATTGTGTGTGATACAAGATACAAGATACAAGATACAAGATTCAAGATACAAGATACAATATTTTTATTTGCCATTTGTAACAAGTACATAGGAACGCTTACTCCCCATTCCCTCCCGCAGTATAAATCTTAAAAACAACAGCATAAAATAAAAATTGTATATACAATAAAATAAACCAAAAAAGAGCAGCAAAGTGACTTAAATGATATGTAAATGTTTTAGTTTTTAGTTTTTTAGTTTTTTTTATAAAAATGTTTCAAAAACATTTCAAGTGCCAGTAGTGTAGCAGCATTGGGAATACAGTGCAGTACAGTGCAGTAACTATGATGAGTCCAGAGAGTCCAGCAAAGTATGTAAGTGTAATGGTAATGACTATGTTATGAAAGTAAAAGTGGCAGCAATCCTAGCAGTTCAGTAGGCGCACTGCCTGTGCTTGTGTGGGAGTTGGAGCGCTACCAGTTAGATCTGGTGGGGCTTACCTCTACGCACAGCATTGGCTCTGGAACTAAACCCCTGGATAGGGGTTGGACTCTTTCTCTGGAGTTCTCTGGAGTTGCTCAGGGTGTGAGGTGCCGGGCGGGTGTGGGGAGACTCACAAGTCCCCGGCTGAGTGCCGCTATGTTAGAGTTTACCCTGGTGAACGAGAGGGTCGCCTCCCTATGCCTTAGGGTTATGGGGGAGAAAACTCTGACTGTTGTTTGTGCCTATGCACCAAACAACAGTTCGGAATATCCCGCATTCTTGGACACCCTTTATGGAGTTCTGCATTGGGCTCCGAAAGGGGACTCCATAGTCCTCCTGGGAGACTTAGACGCACCCATGGCCAACGATGGGGAAACTTGGAGGTGCGTGATGGGTATGAACGGCCTATCTGATCTGAACCGGAGTGGGGTTTTGCTATAACATATATTTTGCCATAACAAACACCATATCAACTCCCACCTCTGGCGGAATTTTCAGGGATCTCATCAGTATGATGAGATCAGTATGTATCCTTCAGCACTCACTGGGTCAATTTTCAGCGGAGTATGAAGTGGTTGGGATGAGGATCACCTTTAAATCTGAGGCCATGGTTCTCATTAGGTAGGGAAGTAGGGAGGGATTCCTTATCCCAAGGGAAGGAGTTTAAGTTTGTCGGGGTCTTGTTCTCGAGTGAGGGAAGGATGGTCATGAGATTGACCGAAGAATAGCAGTGAGCAGTATTGGGTGCTCCTTACCGCACCAAAAGAGAGCTGAGCCAGAAGGCAAAGCTCTCAATCTACCGATCATTCTTTGTTCCTACCCTCACCTATGGTCATGAACAATGGGTAATGATCGAAAGGATGAGATCGCGAGTACAAGTGGCCAAAATTTGTTTCCTCATGAGGGTGGCTGGTAATGTGAGAAGGTGACTGGTAGGGTGAGAAGCTCGTGAGAGCACTCGTGAGAGCCTCGGAGTAGAGCGGCTGCTCCTTCGCGTAGAAAGGAGCCAGTTGAGGAGCCAGTGGTTCCGGCATCTAGTAAGGATGCTTCCTGGTCCCCTCCCGAGGGAGGTTTTCCAGGCACATCCAACTGGGAAGAGACCACAGGGCAGACCAAGGTGCATGTGGGGTGATTACATCTCTACGCTGGCCTGGGAACACCTCAAGATCCCCCAGTCAGAACAAGTCGATGTTGCCAGGGAGAGGGAAGTTTGGAGACCCCTGCTGAAGCTGCTTCCTCCGTGACCTAACCACGGATAAGCGGTAGACGATGGATGGATGAATGGATGGATATACGTATATACACACACTTTTTTCAATTGAGAGTTGAACCGCATGTGGATCCAGGAAAGGAGGAGGACAGGCTCTCAGTTTATGTAGTACACGGGCCGTTCAATCTAGGCGTCATCCCCACAGGCAAGCAATGTCATCTTATTAGTCCTCTACAGCTTACTACATATGTATCTGTTTGAGATTTACCATAAAAAGTAGCGGAGGCCCAAGCAAGGTGGGGAAAGCGGCAAAAACCCTGCCGATGTCAAGGAGCTCCGTCCGTTGCTGGGACACCGACCAGGGTGCCATAATGTTGGGGACAAACTCCCCCAGAAGCCGTAAGGGTTGGCCGTAAATCAACTCTGCCCGACGAGGACTAGAGGCTCTCCTTAGAGGCAGACCTCAGGCCCCGCATTACCCACGGAAACCTGTGAACCCAGCCGCTGTCCTTGAGGCTTGCCCAAAGCGCGGCCTTCATGGAGTGATGGAAGCATTCGCATTGCCAAATGGCCTGCGGGTGGTAAGCAGTAGTCTGATGGAGTGCCACAACCAGGCCTGAGTGACCACGTTCCAGAGCTCAGATGTGAACTGTGAGCCTCGGTCCGAGGTGAAGTTGGAAGAGGCGCCGAATTGGGCAACCCACATCGCAATGAACGCCCGTGCCACCTCTGCGGATGTCGCGGATGCTAGCGGGACCGCCTCCGGCCTGTGTGTGGTCCTGTCGACTACCGTAAGGAGGTAAACAAAGCCCTGGGAGGGGGGTAGTGGGCCCACCAGGTCCACATGCACATGGTCAAACCTCCTTTCCGGCACCGGGAAATGTTCTAGGGAGGCCTTGACGTGGTGGTGCACCTTGCTGACGTACCACACACGTGTCAGCCCAGTCGCTCAGTCGACAAACCTGGCCACAACCAACCTCTGTAACACCTTCTTACCCGGGTGGGAAAGGCCATGGACAGCCGCCGCTAGCCTGCATGAATAATGGGCCAGCGGCACGGCTTCAGCACGTGCCCCCTTTACGGATACATGATGGCCCAGGAAATTGATGGTGGTCAGGCCAAATTGCTATTTGGCCTGGTTCAGAATAAGGCCATGCTGACTAAGGCGCTCAAAGAGAGTCCGGAGGTGGGCCCGGTGCTCTCCTTGGATGTAATGGCGATGAGGATGTCGTCCAAGTAAACTAAAATAAAAGGCAGGTCCCACAGCACAGAGTCCATGAGCCACTGGAATGTCTGCGCAGCGTTCTTTAGTGACAAATTACATGCACAAAAACTCAAACAAACCAAAAGGCATGATCACCGCTGTTTTGGGGACATCCAGCGGGTGGACGGGCACCTGATGGAATCCGCGGATGAGGTCACCCCTTGGAGAAATCCCTTTCCCAGCCTGATGGGAAAATGTGTGGGACTGGGTAGCGGTCCGGTGTAGTTGCATCGTTGAGCCGTCGGCAATCGCCGCACGGTCGCCACCTCCGGCCAGGCTTCGGGATGATATGGAGGGGCGAAGCCCATTTACTTTTATTAAATTTTTCTGTTCGAATGACAAATGATGCCAAGGCGCTCCATGCTCACAAACTCTGCCCTGGCGACGGTGATCTTGGCCAGGTCGAGGCATCGGGCCCGGGCGTAGTCCAGTGGGCTGGTAGTGGCTATGTGGTGCTCCACCCCGTGCTTAGCAGTGAACGACGAGAAGGTGGGCTGTGTGAGGACCGGGAACACGGCCAGGAGCCAGAGATAGTCATCCGTTTCAGAGAACATGCCTCGCTAAGCGTTCATGAATGCGAACAGAAGGTGACAGCATCGATCAAGTGGCGGTGATTGACATCCACCAGCAGTCCATACACAAAAGATCCGCACCAAGTAGAGGAAAAGCCACCTTTACTGTGACAAAGTCTGAGCCGAACCGCTGCCCTCCAAAACCCAGTTCCACAAACCTTGTGCCATAAGTGGCACAAGGTTTGTGGAACTGTGTTAAGTAAGTGCCATAAGATGGCTGTGTCCATCACTCAAAACATTCACCGCTGATGCTAGCAGGACACTCCTCTGCGTGCCTATGTCGCTCAAGAAACACCAACCGGAGAAGGTCTTCTAAATGAACAGCAGCCTGCCAGCTTAGCCGACACTCATGGCCACTACTGAGCGCCGGCCTGGGCATTTCCCACCAGGTTAAAACAACACAGAGAATAGCAGCACTTGGCATTGGGTCCAAACCTCTTGTGGTAATAACACAGGCCGGTGTCCTGCCACCGCTGAGGTTATTATTCAGCGGTTATTATTGTGGCCCCAGGCGGCGATGAACTGGGTGGTGCTGGAGAAAACGCGGCAGCACAGTGCTGCTGACCCACCAGGAAGAACTTATCGGCCTCCTCAGCCAGCTCCCGGCAATCCTTGATGGCGGTGTTGGCCAAAGCAGCCCGCACTTGAGAAGGCTTTATTATAATGTTTAAGTTGGGGCTCTGGATCTGGAACTTAAAACAAAATTGAACACTAAATTCCTGATCGCTCCTTTTTCTGTTATTTCTTTCTTTCTTTCTTTTTTCACCCAACCTTTTAGCCGACACTGCTCAATGATATTATACAATGTAATATTACAATGTTGCTATTCCTTTCACCCTTGAAAGGAATACCCATGTCAAAAATGTCCCTCAAAACATGCCAACCATTAGGCCTCCATCTGCAAAGATCTGACTTTGACAAACTGTTGTTCTATGCAGATGTGCGCGTTCCTCATGTTGTTATAGTATTTGCGTTGTATGCATTGTTTTAACAGTCTTATGTCTAACACCTCAAAGAAGACCTATTAATGATTTAAAAAATATTTTTGTAATGCTTTTTAATCCCCATAAAGGCTCAAGGTTAGATTAGGGGGGGGATGAGTTTACTCAATCCATCCAGCTGATTGGTTGTGCCTCAACCAGCCAATGCTGTAAATTGTTGCGACCTACCACAAGTGGAGGTCAATTTATAATTGGTACAATACGAAAAATGCAAACAACACAACACTGGATTTCTCAAATTAGTGTTAAGTGACATGGGTGGATGTGTACAGATCTATGACCTATGGTCAGTTGGTAGCCGCACTGAATCCAGACAGGTGATCAATGAACAGGTATAGGGTTTCTAAGGAGGACCAAACCAAGTACCCAGTTATGGGCTGGCCCTCAAACACCTTATCCGCTATCCTTCCCCACTAAATCTCTTCTTTAGGTGTGTTCATATGCCTCCAAAATGAAAGGCCACCCCAGGTTTCATTAGCTTTCATGCCCCAGATTTACCTTTGCTCTTCATCGGAACACTTTAGTTTGACGGATAAATTTGCCCTGACAGAAGTTTATGTCATGCTGTAGAGGTGTCAGCGATTGTTCATCATCTTGGAAAATAGCTAGCTTTTTTAACGGGTCATACGAAATCCAGGAGGCTGCTTGACATTGGGAAGCTTGAAATTAATTCCAAAATTGCTTGGTGCATAGCGGGGATTTAAATAGCGGGGAAATACCACCCAGAAGCAAGCCGGCAGGTTTCATTGGCTGTCATTACTCTGGGCTGAAGAACGCCCACTGTTTTTCATGTGGTTATATGGTTATGTTTATGTATTGGGTTAGGGGTTAGTGCTGGAATCTGTTTTTTATCAGATGTTAAGGAGTTAAAGGATCCATATGGCAGATGGCAGGCTGGTTGGCAAACCAGTGCAATGAACACTAGTCTCTTCAAGAACTGCAGAGGGGATGAAAATATAGTCACATATGGACACCCACGGGTACAGGAAGCCATTTGATATAATGAGTGTTCAGGTGGGAGTCATGACAGGGAATCCTCTCTTCACTCATCCCATGATGGCTGCATGTAATCATGTCGGCGTAGGACACAGTCAATGCTGACCTGGTGTATGTTTATGAACGTGTGAATGAACGTGTGAATTTATGAATATGAGTGTGTGTGTCTTGGATAACTCTTCTTTGGGTTTCCTGCAGTTTGAGCACATCATTAGCTCACACCATGTCTACTCTCACCCTCTGGTGCTCATTTGTGAATATTTGCTAGTTGTCTTTCAATTCTGTGAAAAGAAAGTGTATATATATATATATATATATATGTATGTATGTATGTATGTATGTATGTATGTACCAGGATTTCCGCTAGGATTTTCTCTTGCTGGTCAAGTGTCCGGAAAGAATTTATTTTACCAGACAAATTCAAAACTTACCGGTCATGTTTCAATAGTTTATGTTACAAACACAACTATAATGTACACCTAGGTGGACGAAAGAATAATAAAAACCTCAAATCAGTTAGACTATTTAATGAACAACAGAAATTATTAGTGTCAGAGGTAGGCTTATCGATAGGCTTACTGCTATTTTTGAGGAAAAATGTGTCAAAGTTGGATTGTTTAGCCAAATCTAACTACGTGCTACGAAGTGTAAGGCAACTGGGTGTTTGTTTCTGTGTGTGTGTGTGTGTGTGTCTGCTTGTGTGTGTAAAATAATATAGCTATGTGTGCATTAATAAGATAAATGAAGCATATACTTAAAATTAACACAAAAGTAACTTTCCCTAGTAACTAGTTAATTTAAATATGCAGTAACTGTAAAGTAACTAAGTTACTTTTGAGAGAAGTAAGTAGTAACTGTAACTAATTACTTATTGTCAGTAGCTTGACTAACACTGATTAGAATTTAAGTGATAAGCAACAAAAATATGCTCTGACTATTCCAGATGAGTCAAGAAGTTCGGAGTCCCTCCACTAGTTCAAACAAACACTGTTTTTTATTTTTGCCATGGAGCAGACAGTTTATTCTCCCCTTTTTCAACACAACAGTGTCTGTGGCGTGCAATGCCAAAGCAGGTGGTGGATTTGCAGTGAAAGGTTAGCTTTCACTGCAAGGTTAGCCCCCCCCTCTGTCGCTGGGAGGGTTGTTGCTAATCATTTTTGGCCGTTGTTGTTGTTGAGAATGCCTCCTAGCATTAACAAGGCCATCTTTCCTTCTTAGGCCGGCCTTGTTTAGAGTGGTGCAACCCACTGATCAAGTGAAGTCAATTACTCTGATAGATTAAGGGTCTGGGGCATTGTGTCTTCCTGGCACTGTGCCTCGACGATTCTCACAATACCTATATTTATCTTCATCATGTACCACTTGCCTAATCACCGTGCACAGTAGGCTACCACAGCACTACCATGAACCCGGCTCCCCCTCATCAACATTATTTCCTCCTGCTCTCTCTTTCTTTCTTTCTTTCTTTCTTTCTTTCTTTCTTTCTTTCTTTCTTTCTTTCTTTCTTTCTTTCTTTCTTTCTTTCTTTCTTTCTTTCTTTCTCTCTCTCTCTCTCTCTCTCTCTCTCTCTCTCTCTCTCTCTCTCTCTCTCTCTCTCTCTCTCTCTCTCTCTCTCTCTCTCCCTCTCTCTCTCTCTCCCAAAGCTGTGCCAATCTCTATCCCTACATACTCTTCCAGGACGGTCGGGCTTTGGCTGTGATTATCTTGTGTCCCTTGATAAGCTGCCTGGCGTCGGAACTGCCCAGGCTGCTACCCACATCTATTAGCACTCTACACGTGCCTCTAATTAAAGACAGCTATTCTCACGTGTGTCTGTTTCTGGAGTACCAGGGTTTGTAATGGATGAAATGTGGATGAGATTAAAACAAGTTCAAATATTAGAATGTGAATGTTTTTTTTCTGATATTAAAGACTTTTCTTCAGGACGGAGCTTATACAATTGTACTTTTTTCCATGGTCCTATTTTCCAGGTAAAAGCTTTTCTATTGAGCACATTTGGATTTCCCAGCCGTTGGTTAAAGCGCTATATTTCAAACTACATTAAGTGTAATTAGGCCCATTTCAAGTCCTCTCTCAGATTTTTTGGTTAATGTCCATGTACCATCTGTAGTGCTAGAGGGATAATGAAGCAACAATGTGTGGAGAGCATGGGTTGCTATTAATCTTTTAGTTTGGTAATTCTTAGCGTGGAAGAAACAAAAAGAAAATGTATTTAATTTAAGGAGGAATTAATTAGCTACTTTTTAAACGTTGTGCTCTAACTTTTATCCTCTGCATGTGTAATTTAGATGTGTATATTTGGACACGGTTTGTCCTTCAAGGAGCTAAAGCGACTAATTGGTATTGTCCTCAACCCGTCCGTTTTTGGCCACAATCATTAAATACATTGCTGCCACAAGCATGCCCGTATTGCATATGGCGTGGGTGGGGAAAACACAACTGTAATTGAGTGTATTAATGGGAGTAGTTCTTCGGTCATTGACATGCCGGCGTAGAGCACACATGGGGCAGTGCAGACAGAGGGAAAACACATTTCATCAGCATCCGTACAAAGACCACCAGGTTCAAGGATAGTTTTTATCCACAGGCAGTGCGCCTACTGAACTGCTATGAGTGCCGCCAATATCATAACACTGTCATTAACATTATACTATCATACTTTGCTGGACTTTCTGGACTCATTACTGTTAATGCACTGTTCTGGCAGAAACGATGATGCTGCTGCACTACTGGCACTTTAAAATGCTTTTAAATGCTTTTTTCACAATTTAACACATGTACATATCATCCATCAGTCTCTTTATTGTTTTTGTTATGTACATTTTTATTGTGAATAGCATTTTTATAGTATTGTGTTTTAGAAATTCATACTGCGGGAGGGAATGGGGAGAAAGCCATTCCATTGTACTTGGCAAATAAAAATCTTAAATCTTGAATGAGAGAGTGGGGCGGCAGAATCACACAGGGCAGGATTGTACTAGTGTGGTGTTGGTGATGTAGCTATAGATCTAAACCCAAATTTTTTAGCATCGGTTTACTTCACCTTGCAGAGTCCAGCAAGCTCTCTGCAGGACGAAGGAGATGTTGGCTGTTTACGAAGTCCCATGTAAACCGCTGGTCCCCGAAACACAGGTCCACAGCCTTTGTGCCATAGGTTTGGATAGGTGTGTCGTTAGCAGACGTTAAATGTGATGGCCATGATCTTCGCCAGCGGTGTCGCTTACCGTAGCCGGCAGGATGCTCCTCTGATCACTGGTGTCGCAGAAGAATTTGCACTCGGAGAGAAAGTCTCTGATGAACAGCAGCCGGTTTGTTGTGCCAATGCTCGCAGCCACTACTGAGTGCAGGCATTGGAGTTTCCCGTCGGTTTGTAGTTACAAGGAGAGTGGCACCTCTTTGCCTTTGCGTCGAAACGTGCGTGGAAAATGGATGTCTGGGCTAGCATGGCTGTTGGTAGCCCCGGGTCCTCTGCTAGTAACCATGTCTCTACCCGGGGGGGTGAAACTGCATGTCGGGGGCGGACCGCTGCGTATATCTTGAATCTTGAATCTTGAATCTAGCTAGGAAGAAACGGTCAGCTTCTTCGGCTAAAGCGCAGGGCTCAGTAATAACTGTATTTGTGAGCATGTGCCGAAGAAACAATTCTATAAATAGAAAACCTGGTTCTTCCTCACCCAGCAGGCTCAGCATTTTTTCCATGTGTTGGGAAGGCTTTCTGTCTCCGAGGCCATGAATAGCGAACAGACGGTCTGTTGAAGGTCTTGAGAAGGTAAGCCTTGAATGCTGCATATTTTACCAGGGCAGGGGAAGATGTAATATAGCTCACCGTCCGGGTGAACTATATTACCCGGACGGTGATTGAACCATGATCGTTTCCAAAACTCCGGCAATTTGGTAAAAACTGCGTTATTTGGCATGTTCGGTTCAGTCTCGGATACTTCAGCGAGACTTACGTCAGGGTCACCAGTGTAGTGCCGAGAGACGGGAATGGAAGGCGGTGTATTCAAATTTCAAACAGGACATTAATTAGACATTAATTAGACATTAGGAACAACGTAAACAAACCAACTGAATTACTAAAGAAGTGGAAGGGAACAGAACAACAACGGAAGTCCTGTGTACTAAAGTCCCCGGCAACACAATACCCCACCAATAGTTCTGTGGGTGAATTATGTCACTCCACTACAGCAGGATAATTCAGTCCTCTTGAGACAATTTTAAATGAATCACTACATTGATTGATTATGGAATGGGAAAGATACCCCCCACACCCTCTTTCCTCCTTTATGTATTGAAAAAGGTCTACCGCGTAAGAAAACACTTTTTGTGGAATTTTTGTGATTGCTGTACACGCGCTGAAGCACACGGCCGTTTAGGGAACGTGCTCATAAAATGAACATATTTCAATGCTCTCCCATGTTTTTACATTTAAAAGGGAGAAAAATTGCCCTGTGGGGCCAAAGACACTCACACACTTTTTCAGATGGCCGATTTTGTCACTTTTCAAAAGAGTTGTTTGTTAAAAATTGCGCCAAGAAATGTTGAGTATTCAAGAAGTTTTGAGAACTTTATGTGTATGTGATGAATACATTTCTTGAATCTTCTTGAATATTGACTAACAAATGAGCTGATGCTTTGAGGTAGGTTTATTTGCACAATGGGAGAAAAAATACAATGATATGCAAATTGAGAAGAAACAAATGCAATGTAAATATTGAAGAAACAAACTTAATGCAAATATCCAAAAATCCCCCAAAAAGCTAAATATGATAATTCCCCTCGCCGACTGATTTTGAAATGAGCCAAAAAGGTGCCCTTTTGATGCATTGTTATGCCCTTTTCTCTCTCACCGCCATGATCTACTCTGACCTCATGACTACCCCCTTCTTACATGGCCTGAAATGTCCTATTCTGAAGACCGTTTCAACTTTCATCTTTTATATTATGTCCCCACCACTTTTCAACACAGGGTGTGACACTCTTGGCTCATGTGTTCTTTTAATGAGAAAAAGAAGAAACATTTTTTTGTTATCATTCATGAATAATTTTATATCATAGACTTTCATTTAGTAACTTTTACAATGTTCCAATTCCCTACATATTTTCAAAGATTTTCAAAGAATGACATTTTCTCTTGTTAGACGGTTCTCTACAGATGAATTGAGGACCCATCTGGTGTAGCTTTAGTACAGATGTTAAAGCTTGGCCTTATTTTGAATATCACAGCTCCTCCATTTGTGTCCATATATTTTGTGCCTGATCTCAAATATCCTCCAGCCTTTAAAGACGGGAGGATATTAGAAATAACCTTTTTTTCGGTAATTTTGGTAATTAAAAACGAATTAGTCCTATTAAAAGCACGGTCTGTGTATAGTGCATGGCGTGCTCCCTCGTTTTTTGTCTATAGAGCCCTACACTGCTCCCTGGGCGCTGTATATACAATTGCTGCCCACTGCTCCAAATACTAGGGTGGGTTAAATGCAAATGAGAAACTAATTTTTGTGTGGTAGGGGTCAGTCAGATGGGGGTCGTGTTGGAAGATGACGGCGGAAGTGATCACAGATCCACTCTTCTGTCACATCCCTGCTCTCCAATGAGCGCAGCACTGAGATTCATTGCAGATAATTGGGATTTGGGTTTATTGTTTGTGTGTGTGTGTGTGTGTGTGTATGTGTGTGTGTATGTGTGTGTGTGTGTGTGTGTGTGTGTGTGTGTGTGTGTGTGTGTGTGTGTGTGTGTGTGTGTGTGTGGACATGCACAACAAGCTTTTAGCTTGATGTGTTTCTTGGTGTGTAAGCGTGTCAAGGTTTGAGGAACAGCAGGAAGGAGCATTACCAGCCACGTAGATGTATGGGGCTACTTGAAATACTTTACGTTGACACTTTATGAGTCTCAAACTTTAAAGGATTAGCCGTTACATTAACAATAATAGCACATTTGTCAAGATTTCCACTACAACACAAATCCAATGAGGCAATTGTTTTCATTTCAGAGTAACAACATCGGAGGGATTATGGATACAAAACAAATGAATACGATGAATAAAAATGTGAGACTAAAGAGACAAATAACAAGGTATGATTCAACAATAACAACGGCATTGTAAATGAGGACCAGACAAACGGCTGCCATCTCTTAATTTTCCCCTAAATCCCACGTGTTCTCTTGCTGTAAGTAAACATTGTAGGAATAAAGACGATGTTAACTCAATTTTTAATTCAACCTGAGCAGCCGAGCATGATCAAATTGTGCCCACTGAGATGTTACTCCAACCAATGGGAGCAGCTGTGTAGATAGACCACCTCTATAACAGGGGCCCAGCAATTAAGATGAATACACATCATACGTCATATCTTTCATTCAATATTTTCTTTGAGCTACTTTTAAATCCTTAACAACTCCATCTCCATGGCCTAATGTTCATACACTTTCATAACATATTCCTATAAGTCCATTAGTCCAAGTTCTTCACATTACGTTGATCATTGCAGTACAACACATACTGGATTTAGTATAATCAGACATAAGGAAAAGTTCATTAGTTATCATATACAGGCTACTAATTAATGAACATTAGCAAGGGTTTACCACAGCAAAGCCTTGGCAGATGCAGCTTTAAATTAATAAGTTAGTCCATCTGTGTGGGATAGTCTTTGATCTAGTCTATTAGATAGTCTTTGTTGTATTTTAATGCAGTATGCCTGCACTAATTAATTTATAACGCCAACCCTAAATCAAAGGACAGACATACGGTATCATTAGTGTGGCTTTAGCTAGCGTATTAGTATTTCTGCTGGCTCCAGGTTTTGACAGGCCTTGTCAGTAAATAATTAGCATAAACAAGGCATTGGGTGAGCTACTTTTCTTCACATTGACCTGAAATGACACGCCTAATGAATCACTGATCAAGGACTATGTTAAAGAGAGAGTTAATGAACGGCTCACAGCTTTTGTTTCAACCGTAGCAGAGGTACGTATTGAAACAAGTTGAATATCAGTTACCGCACAAACCTAAAGTCAATGTATCCAGGAATGAACACCCGGACTAGGTTCACTGCAGCCGTATTTTTGGTTCTTAAATGATTGGACAATTCATGAAGTAAAAGGAAACCTATCCGCCGCTTGGAACTGCTTCAAACCTCTTTACTTGTGTAAAGGTTTGAGGCGTTTCTCATTGGTTCCTCTACAGCGTAGATGATGCGTAGATAAGGTTGCACCCTGGATAAGGGAGATAGCATCAGGGCTTTCTTGCCTTTTTTCTTCCACACACAACATTTAGTTAGAGAGAAAATAACTGCAGGGTTGATTGAGCACAGACACACTGGTGATTTGAAATTGTTTTGAATGAGAGTGACAGCTGCAAATATGTCTTGGTAGCCTGTGAATGGCCATGATGACATATTGATGGACCTGAATGCTTCCACCAGCCATGGAACAACAGCTTTATTCACGTGAGCTTTAAATGTCTGAGTTATGAGTTATGTTGGCTCTATTCAGTGGCGGTGAAATTTCCCCACACCAGGTACATTTTGAACGTGAAGGGAGACTGATCTCTCAACAGGAGGCTCAGAGTGCATGGAAATCTGGTCAAAATGCTCACATTTTTAAAGAAATACCTCTTAATATGTCTTGAACTAAACTGATTGATTGGGAAACAGAAAAGTGTGTTTATTTAAAGTCACAATGACTTAACTAAACTAAGCAAATGGAAACAAGCTGGTTTTAGACCAAGGCGTAAGCATTAAGGTTCGATGTGTCACTATCGGCCACAGTATAACATAGAGAGCGTAACAAGAGAGCTAATTATTTGATTTGATGCCTGGCAGTTTGCCGACCTGGCCTGGCCATAGTCAATAGATGGCCATAGTTAAAAGATTAAACGGCCCAAATACTGTTCATCGACTCTCGACAAGAGAGGTTCCTACAAGCTGCCTTTTCCTGTGGTTCTCCAATCCGATGCCTCCTCATGCTACAAGGGAGCAACAGCCCTTAATTGGTACGGTATCACCATCTGGCAGCTGGGAGGATACCTTGTCGAGGAAAGCTACCAAACCGTCTTAGATGCCAGATCTCCTTGAGGCCAGTGGTAGGGATGTCAAGATGGATAAGACCTTTCTAATCAAATACCTCCTGGCAGAAATCAACGTGAGTCCCCCCCTACCCCCCAACCCCAGAGAGAATTCCAGGTGTTTCTTCTACTTATTTTCACATTTTTTTGATAAATGATTCATTTGTGACAGAATTGGCCCTAAACATGAATGATGTCTGGCCTCAACAGCGAATTCCTTGCTGGGAAGTTAAATGCATAACTCGTGCCCAACTACCTTATGGTAATTATATTGCCTCCTCCTTATATTGACTCCATCCAAATTGTACTTTTCCCCTTCATGTTAAGTGATTGTGTATTTATATGTGATATTGTGATATTTGGCGATAATTCAATCACAACATTAATAAATGGTATCATTCAAAAAGTAAACTAAAACTTAATATTTAATTTAGGCAATGTAAATCTGTTTTATAGCATTTATTATGCTTCATAATGAGTGTAATTCAGAAGGCTTAGTGTTTGAATCATGAAGTCTGTTAAAAATTTGTCTCAAAAATCTGACCTAATAACCTTATGTGGGTTAAGGCTCTGTGCCGTATCCTCTCTGCATGAGTACAACCAACCACAGTTGATTGTTTCACAGATTGATTCAAGAAGAAAAAAAAGGTGTCCTCACTCTGCATTGTTCTGACCTGTAATTAATTGTATTCATTTGTTAAGTGTGTGGAAAAAAACATTTTTAAATGTATGGACTCTGGATGCAAGGTTCCTTATGTGTATTATTCCTTAAAGCCTGTTGCTTTTTTATTTGCCATATGCAACAAATACAATGGAATGCGTACTCCCCATTACCTCCCACACACACACACACACACACACACACACACACACACACACACACACACACACACACACACACACACACACACACACACACACACACACACACACATAGGTAAGGGTAAGGGGAAAGGACATCCAACATAATAATAATAATAATAATAATAATAATGAATGATAATACATAATAATGGAATATAATGGATTGGGTCATGATTGTACCAAACACTACTGCCGACATGACAATAACGTTGGATTGCTAGGGTCATTGAGGTGGAAATTTGCTGCTTTTCAACCCGGTTTTGTATAATTTTACTGTGGGTAATAAATGCAAATGAACAATGTCTACCTTTCCTCCATGTCACCTGCATCCAGATCTCCCCGCTACTTCTGTCCGTCAGATGACGGTGGAGTCGAATGAAGGAGATGGGGTCAAATTTAGCATAAGTGCTGACTGAGAGACACAGAGAGATTCTGCAACCACTGCAGGTGTTTCTCACACTGTTTGCCACCCTAATGCAAATCAATTGGTTGTAAAGGTTGAAAATCTGCAAAGTTATCTTTTAACTGTAGTGTGTTTGAGAAGTACGAGAAACATTTTCTCTTCGGCAAGTCTCTGTATTGTTATTGTCTATATGAACAACCAATTATTAAATAAAAGTATGTGCAGCAAAACCGCCAAATGCTCCCCATCAGACCACAAAATATGCAGACAATAACAACACATTTTGCCTCACTCGCAAAACTGACACCAACTTAACTTTGACATTAATGTTAATTTGGCAATTAAAGTTTTATTTTTCTGGTCTGTCTTATTTCTGTAGTTCTAAGTGGGCTCCAGAGGCTGAGGTATGAGTACTGCTAGGCCCTGGCCGGCTGTCTTTCAGTCAATGAAATAGAGCTTAGAGCACGTTGCTTTGTATGCAATCAACATTTGAACACATTCTTTTTCATTTTTGTTTGATTGCAAAATGTAACACAAATATGTTTGACTTGATATCATCCAGTTGATCGTTCATATATGCACTGTGTGCTGCAGAGGCTGATTGATGCATTAGGCCTGCCCGTCATCTTGCCATAAACCCAGGGAAGATTAGACGGGGGAGAAAACAGGGATTCAGCAGAATCACACACACACACACACACACACACACACACACACACACACACACACACACACACAGTTTGTTTTTCTCAGATAAATGACATTATAAATCAACCACGATTCAGTTATTAAAAATAGGTTTCTTTAGTTGTGTGGTAGACTTATATGCAACCAAAAATGTAATTTAATTTAATTTAATTCACCTTTTATTGAGGAATAACAAAATCATACATTTACATTAACAGTTCCAGTGTTGGTGGAGACGGTATGAGTCTCGTGTGTTTAGTGGTGTATACTTCCGCAGGAGACGGTACGAGTCCCGTGTGTTTAGTGGTGTATACCTGCCCAGGAAACCGCAAGAGTAGCGTGTGTCTAGTGGTGTATAACTGCCCAGGAGACGGTATGAGTCCCATGTGTCTAGCGTGTATACCTGCCCAGGAGACAGTATGAGTCTGTTGTGTCTAGCAGTGTATCATTTGGTCAATATTTCAACACAATCTGCAAATTGCAAACAGCCATGCCCTTTACTCAAATGCGATTTAAACTGGATTTGTCACGTTTCAAATGTCCGCAACCAATAAAACAATATTAGAGTCTCTGGTTAGAAGTGTATCCAGCTAGTGTTAGGACCCAAAGAGACCGGCGAGCCAAATGTGCTAGAGAACCCAGAAGAATCCAATATCCAATAAAATAAACACAAAAACAACAGGGTAGGATTGGATAGGTTACGAGGTACACAGAGAGTCCTTGGGGGGGTGGAGTTGGACGAGACGCGGCGTAGTTGGAGCTGGAGACAACGGTACTCGAAGAGGAGGGAGCCATATGGTTCTCAGTGAACTCGCCCCCGACGTCGGTCTTCGGCAGTAGGTCCTCATGGATATCGCCCCCGACGTCGGTCTTCGTCAGGATGGTTCTCGGTAAGGTGCGCAATGGTCAAGCCCCGACGTCGGTCTTCGACAGCCTTAAGTAGGGAAAATCCCGATGGGCAACACCTGGGATCGATTAGAGAACGTGGGGGCACAACAATATCCCCCCCTGAGGGGAGGCACCGGACGACAGCCCGAGAGCCCTGGGTTCTCAAAATTTCACCCCCAATGTCGGTCTTCGGCAGAAGGATCTCAATGATCTCGCCCCCGACGTCGGTCTTCGGCAGAGAGGGGTCCGTGAGACAGGAAGGGGTCCTCGGGAGCCGATGGGGTCCTCCTTGGGAGCAGGTGGGGGGTCCTCGGGAGCAGGTGGGGATCCTCCTCGGGAGCAGATGGCGTCCTCAGGTGTAACCACGGAGCTGAGGTGAAACCAGCCCGTGAAACGATGGGCTCGGAACCACCAGGAGCTGGTGGGGTCCTCGAGGGCAGGTGTAGCCACGGAGCAAATGTGGAACCAGCCAGGGAAACGATGGGCTCGGAACCACGAGGTGCTGGTGTAGCCACGGAGCAGAGGTGGAACCAGCCCAGGAAACGATGGGCTCGGAACCACCAGGAGCTGGTGGGGTCCTCGAGGGCAGGTGTAGCCACGGAGCAGATGTGGAACCAGCCCGTGAAATGATGGGCTCGGAACCACGAGGTGCTGGTGTAGCCACGGAGCAGAGGTGGAACCAGCCCGGGAAACGATGGGCTCGGAACCACCAGGAGCTGGTGGAGTCTTCAAGGGCAGGTGTAGCCACGGAGCAGATGTGGAAACAGCCCGGGAAATGATGGGCTCGGAACCACGAGGTGCTGGTGTAGCCAAGGAGCAGACACAGAGCTTGCCTGAGAGCAAGGGAGCTAGAGACACGGGGAGCTAGCCTGGAAACTAGGAGCTACAGACACGGGAAGCTAGCCTGGAAGCTAGGAGCTGGAGACACAGGGAGCTAGCCTGGGAGCTAGGAACTGGAGACACAAGGAGCTAGCCTGGAAACTAGGAGCTGGAGACACAAGGAGCTAGCCTGGAAACTAGGAACTGGAGACACAGGGAGCTAGCCTGGGAGCAAGGAACTGGAGACAAAGGGAGCTAGCCTGGGAGCTAGGAACTGGAGACACAGGGAGCTAGCCTGGGAGCTAGGAACAGGAGACACAGGGAGCTAGCTTGGAATCTAGGAGCTGGAAACAAAAAGTGCTAGCCTGAAAGCTAGGAACTGGAGACACAGGGATCTAGCCTGGAAGCTAGGAGTTGGAGACACAAGGAGCTAGCCTGGAAGCTGGGAACCGGAGACGCAGGGAGCCAGCCTAGAAGCCAGGAGCCGAAGACACAAGGAGCTATCCTCGAAACTAATAACTGGAGACACAGGGAGCTAGCCTGGGAACTAGGAGCTGGAGACACAAGGAGCTAGCCTGAAAGCTAGGAACTGGAGACACAGGGAGCTAGCCTGGAAGCTAGGAACTGGAGACAAAGGGAGCTAGCCTGGGAGCTAGGAAACTGGAGACACAGGGAGCTAGGGAGCCCCCGACGTCGGTCTTCGTCAGGATGGTTCTCGGTAAGGTGCGCAATGGTCAAGCCCCGACGTCGGTCTTCGACAGCCTTAAGTAGGGTAAATCCCAGGTGTTCATTAGCCTCAGCCGGCCCGATTACGATGGGCAACACCTGGGATTGATTCGAGCATGGGGGCACATCAGCTAGCTCTATACATCAAAGTATCGCTTATGCTCAGGTTCACGCGAGGTCGCAAAATAATGATGAAACACAGATCTGTACAATCTATAGAATCTATAGATTTATCAATTGTATATCCCCCCCACAAGGGACCAGTACCTGTATGTGCCGGTATGGTCTATTGTTTTCTTTCAGAAGAAAGACAGTAGCACCAAGTTTGACCCACTCAGCATTTATGGTGTTCTGCTGAATTAATAGGTTGCATGCATGAGCCATTTTATTGCAGTATTGGGTTCTGAGGTTCACTCAAACATGTTTTTTTATCAGCTTTATCTGTACTTTTCAAATGGCCTCTATATTCAATGAAATTGAATTCACATTTTATTGAGGAATAACAAAAAATATACATTTACTTTAACAGTTCCAGTGTTGGTTGAGACGGTATGAGTCCCATGTGTCTAGCAGTGTATACCTGCCCTGGAGACACGGTATGAGTCCTAGGGTGTTAAGTGGTGTAAACATGCCCAGGAGACCATAAAAGTCCCATGTGTCTAGCGGTGTATACCGCCAGACAAATGTTATTCCTAAATAAATATTTGCTAACACGCGTGCCTGTGTTTGTGTGTATTTGCTCACATTTGTCCCTTTAGATTAAATTGTGTTTCTGTATGTATTTGCTCATGAGTATGCTTGCGTGCTTGCGTGCCTGGGCTGTCAAAGTTAACGCGTTAACGCATGTGATTCCTCTCGAGACTTTAACGCGCACTATTTTTTAAAACTCTAATTAATCATAGTATCTGGTTTAGACGGCTCCTCCCTCAGTGTTTCCAGTGCGCATGGGCCTGGGAATGAACTGAGAGGCAGGCAGTAAGGCACGTTCAACTAACAGGATGGCTGAGGAGACGCACTGCGGTGGGCTGGGCAGAACATTGTACTTTAAAAATCGCGCTCGCAATATGATTGCGGCAGCAAAGAAACTTCCTTTTGAGCATATGCCCTGTATAACACACATTATACAGAGGGCCGTTGCTGTCCCTCTGCGCGACTGTGGATTTGATGGTGCTTTAGCAAAGTGCCGTAAAATAGTTGAAAAATAGTTCCTTACACTTAAAATAGCCGTAAAATAGTTCCTTACAGTTTACACTTAAAATAGCCGTAAAATTGTTCCTTACAGTTTGTTGTAGACATAATTGTAACAGATTATTTATGCAGTTGTCTGCTTTATATTAATATTCTTATCGATGTTTTGGCCACTCCCTGAGACCTGAGCAGATCCTGCTACCCACGAAAACCTAGAGGAACCAACGCCCACTTTACCTGTGTTTACTTTTGCTTTGTTCCTTCTCTTGTTTTTTTCTACTGAGAAACAGGTGTTCACCAAGTTTCATCATCCTCCTTGTAAACAGGAACACAAGGAGGGGGGATTAGTTAGACTCTCATCTGTTTGAATGGATGCTGATGTGAACATCACGTTCATTTTGACAGTTGCTTGTGAGACCTAGTTAAGTTTAGTGCTGATTTAAGTCACTGTCTTTTGACTTTTTCAATTGACCAAAAAAACGCAGTTCTGTGCACTCGGGGGAAAATAATATACCGTATTGACCCGAATATAAGACGACCCCGATTATAAGACGACCCCTCTTTTTCAAGACTCATTTTTTGAAAAAAAGAAATTTGAAGACCAAATATTTTTTTTAGAAACAATAATGATGACACACATCACACATTGTGTTCAAATGTGCCTAACTTGGCAAACAAAAACAAAACAGGCTAGATAGATTGCAATGAAACAGTAGTGCAATAAAACGGTAGTGCAATAAAACAGTAGAGCAATGAAACAGTGCAAAATGTCAGAACATCAGTCTATTGGTCACATCACGTCTTCTCATTCAGCTCGTCTTCTACATCGCTGGTTGTTCGCTCTCACTCCCGCTATCGTCACTCACGGTGTCTGCTTCCCCGTCTCCTCCCACATCACGTCATCCTCCCACATCACGTCATCCTCGCTGCCATCCATGGCATTTGATACGCAGCATTTCTTAAACCCATTAATGATGCTTTCTGGGGAAACGACAGCCCATGCTTGCAAGATCAATTCACAGAGCAAACGTACTGCAGGATTTTGCTTAGGAGACTAGACAAAGCCGGGGTCCGTGGTCACATTCACGAAGGTGGAGCATGAACGTGGAGGTCCACTCTTGTTGGTGAATCCTTTTGATTTAATTGTTCGCTAACCTATGGTTTGTTCATTTCAAGTCAAGTCAAGTAAAGTTTGTTGTCACTTCACAGTTTACACAAGTATAAGCAATGAGTGAAAATCTTATGTGCAATACTCGACGACAGACAGCATTTATAAAAACTGTATAAGTTACAGGTCATTTTTGGTTCACAGGTTAATTTAATTGAACTAAATGCACTCAGCCTTTGGCTAGTTTTGGTTTGAAGAAGGAACAAAACTTTGCCTTATTTAGATGAATGTGTTTCGAAAATAAAACTAAGACTACATTTATTGACACGTTCCGGAAGCTATGCCAAAGCACAATGTTGTAGTTATTGAATACGGAAACACATTGGCGCACTTAACAGATTTCAACGTGTGGAGAGCCTGAGGAGGTCAAGTGAAGTCAAGTCAATTTTATTTGTATATTTGAAAGATATTACCTACCCAAATCTCCCCCACCGCCCTCCTTCCCGAAAACATTGAGTGACAGGTTTCCCATTGGTCAGTACAAACCAATCAACAAACACCTTGAGGCTCGTTATGTCTCTCGTTGCCTTCGGTGTAACCAACCTGTTCAATATAAACGGAGACAGCGAGATCATCAACTGTCTCATATTGCACGTGTGCTCCAAGTGAAGGTCAAGTAACATTCATGCGATTGTAAAATGGAGGCGAATTGATCATTGTTAATTTGCATATACTACCCACATTGTGATGGTGCAAAGCGTGTGGAAAAGCAGCAGAGTAAAAATATCAAAGCCTGGCCTTTTTCTCTTTCTCTTTTTCTTTTAACTTGGCGAAAACCCCAGCTTCGCTTCCAAGTATTGACGGCACACCATCTGTTGCAATACTCACCACATGAGTCCAGTCCCCTCCCAGCCGATCCGGGCATCCAACATCACCGCTTGTAAAAATATAATCCGCTGACATCGTATCCTTCATTGGCACTGATTCGACAAACTCTGCGGTCAATGTCGAAACTCAGTCCACTCCACATTGAAATGCTGCGAGCTGTGCTACATCAGCTACATCTCTGCTCTCATCATTTGCAATTGCAAAAGCAACAGCCGACTCCACTCTGTTCTAAAGTTGACTATTCAGAGTATCTTCCAATTCACAGACTCTTTCTGCCACATTATTTCTCCCCAATCTAACCTTTGTTAGATTTTTATAAAAACTGTGTATGGCTTTGAGACTGTCCTACAATCTCATTGGTAAGGAGATGGCTATCTTTCACAGCAGCTCTGTTTATTTCAAGACTACGGGAAAATGTGGACTGTTGTTTCTTCGAGACCTGATACCGACTCGTTGACCATTACTTTGCCTTGCTGGCCAGTTTGTCCGTCATATTTTGGCTGAAATTTGTTTCTTGCAGACGTTTCTTTCATAACCTGAATTCTTCATTAAATTCAAGAATCCATTTGCTGTATTTGTGCAAACCATGCACATTGGCATGCCGTTTGTTTTAGTGAACAAAAACATATTCTTCTGTTTTTCTCGGACCACACCTTTTTCTGCATCCAGAAAAATGTATTTTCCCCCTGAGAGAGACATCTTGTTTGATTACATTCACTGTTCCAAAGCAGGTAACGCCACTAACTAGACAGGGTCAGGTGCACTCACAGAATATTGCTTTTGTTGCACAACCAGTCAGAGGAAGGGCACCTTTACAAACACTTTCACCATCTAGTGCAACTTGGAGGTCATGTGTGGGAACAACGCTTCAATTCATGTCCTTGTCAATTTGCTACATTTTTAGCAGTGAAAAGTGTTTTCAGGGTCAAATGAAGGTAGTAAGATCCCAAGGTGTTTAATTTGAACGTTGTCAATAGCGCACCTTGCAACTCTTGACGCAAAACGCACTCGGCCTATTATCGTATTTGTCGATAATTTGTTGACAAAGACAGACCGAACACACGCACACTCCAAAAAGTCTACTTTCGAGAAGCTTAATGCGCGATTTAATGTCTGCACGCTGACCACGACTGCAGGTATTCTATAAACACTATAAACATCGTGGCCAACCTAGCATTTTCTCTTTGTGTTTACCTGACAAGGATAATGAACTAGTAACTCAAGCTTACAAACAACTCTATGCACAGCATTTTTCAAACTTTATTCAACCGTATAAACCGTTGTTTTTATAGTGCTTGTTTAAATTGTTAGATTTATATATATCTTACCTTAAGTAACCTCACTTCTTTGCCTTAAGATGGATAAGGAACCTGCAGTAGAATTTGAAAAGCACAAACATTGTAGTGCTTTCTTCCCTGCTACTCTGCCAAAAAAAATGGGTGATGCTGGTTTGGGAACATATAATAAAAAAATAGTTTAATTAAAAGTGCCCTCCTTGTTAAATTGAAATGGGCAATATGTTACATTGGAATAAAAAATTTGTTTGGATTTTTTTGTCTCTTGAAAGTAATAATGATAATAACAATAATAAAAACTTATCTGTGCAGTTGGCAGACCTCGAGACAGTCCTTGGAAAAGGGTTTCTGTCAGAGATTCCCAAATTCTTTGGTCTCTGGTGTAGGATATTTAGTGGACCAAAGACAGGGCAATTGGGACGGGAGAAAGCAGTGTTTAGTCGACTCGATACACAATGGCTCTCGGTATTTCGAAAATAATCGCAGCTGCTTTGACCTCGATAACGGCGTTTCCAGTAAACCCTTCTTACACAACACAACGTACAAAGCACGTCCCTCTCTACCCAAATACTTAATTTAATCTAAATCTAAATATGGAGGATGGGATCCTCTGTATTGGTCACATACAGTACATGTACACACACTGTCAAATTTGTTTCTCTGTATTTCACCCATCCTAGTTTTTTGGAGCAGTGGGCAGCTATTGTATATGGGCCATTCTACCGAATTGGTTCAAAGTCAGGTTGGAAATATTTGGAAATTTTGAATGTTTTATTCCCAAAACTTTGTCCGTATATATATTGCACCATATCTAAAGTACACATATCTAGTAAAAGAACCGTACATTTTTATATTGTATTTTAAGACTGTGTTGGAATGTTTTTCCTCTTCCAAACATTGTCACTACCGAAACATAGTAATACACTATAGTAAAAAAGTATTATATTAACCTGTTAAGATTGTGTTTCCTTCCCTTCTCTAAAGAGTATTTTTACAAATATTTCTTGAAGGTTTTCACAATTAAATCAATAATAATGACATTTTTACCAAATTTCAAAGTTCAATTTATACAATTCATCAAAATCTAAATGCAATCTTTCTTTGTAAAATGCATAATACTGATCATATTGATTCCAGAGTTGATGATTGATGAAATTGAACATACATTAAACCAATCAGTATGATAACATTTTAGTTGATAACTCGATATACTTTATTTTTTACAAAACATCCAGTGTTTCGGTAGTGACTGCACTGTTTCGGTAGTGACCACAGTATTTTGTTTGCAAGGTTGTATCATATTCCCTCAACCTTATTGCTTAATCTTAACTCATAAAATGCCTTATGTTGGGAATATTACAAACACAAATGTTTTGTGGTCAATAGAATAATTTTATTTTTGAAGACATAACAATTGTTCATCCATAACCATTTAAAGTACAAACATTACTTATCAATGGAAAATAATTACCCAAGTGGGTTCAGTAAAAGAGAAGAAGAAAACATTGAAAAATAACTGATATTATGCTGTTGCTGTCAGGCTTCTGAACGCTAACCAATGTATCCTCGAAAGGTTTGTAAGAAATAGATTCAACATCTTAAAGAAAAATACACCAGAAAGTGATATGCAGTTGAATCTGAATGAGTGAACTGATGATGAACACAAATTTCACCACTTGCACGCGCGCAAGTGCAATTGTAACAGAGAACCATCAGGATTTCATTAAAACAGCAACTGGTCTTCAAACATTACTAGTATGTCTGACGTTATTGCTGGTAGTGAGCACCTGCTTATTGTTAAGCCATCTTGCAATCTTAAAAGACGCTATCGCTCTGGATACTGTTTACAGCCAGGCGAATGGAATGAGAGTGGACACACACACACAGGGAAAATAAACAAATACACACACACACAAAACACAAACACAGCAGAGAACACACACACACACACACACACACACACACACACACACACAGGGAGTGAGAGAGACATTTGTTGTACTGTTTAAGGGGGTTCAGTGTCAGACACCATCACAAATCCATTCACAAATTTAGTTTTTCTTTAAGTTTTCTTTATTGAAGAGAATGTGTTCCATTCTTAAAGTTACACACTGATTTTCAGACTTTAGAACACATTTATTTCAAAATGATGGGATTTAACTACTTACCATTCCATTTTGTCACTACCGAAATGATCATGTCACTACCGAAACTTTACCATATGTTTCGGTGGTGACAATTCTAGCTAACTTTGAGCATAACTGAAGAATACTAGCAAGCACATGGCTAGCACATGGCTAGCATACACGTCTTTGAAGTGGTGTACACACATACAAACATAATACTTTGCATAAAACCCCAAAAGGTTTACTTAATTGAAGAGAATATGTGTTCGGTAGTGACAATTCTTAAGGTTACACGCCGATTTTCAGATTTTGGAAGAGATTTATATCAAAAGTATGGGATTTAGCTACTTACCATTCAGCCATGAGGGACAGGGATGCAGTGTCACTGCCTGGTCAAAAATGCAGGGGTGTGGCTAAAAACCAGGCTCAGCCAATGGACTAAATCTCTTGTATTTCGGTAGTGACATGAAAACTGGGGACATGATTTTTAGTATAGTATAGTTTTTTAATTTAAAAATTAAACCCAAAATAAATCTCAATCTTCCAACTTCTGTTTAAACTTAATCATAAAGATCTTTGAAATACACCATTGAACAAAAATCTAAAAAATGTTTTAAGTGTTATTTACAGAAATTGAAATTTAGATGTCAGGGTTTGGGACAGCTACTTCCCAATAGAAAGTACCCTATAAATGATGCTTTTGTATATATTTAGCTTATCACTATCTAATTTTATGCCTTGGGTTTAAATAGACCATAACATATTCTTAGTAAATATCTATGTCTGAATACTTAATTGTTTTGTTAAATAGTTTTTCTTGTTGTGGGACCGCACTTTGAACTAATTCGGTAGAATGCCCCATATACAGTGCCCAGGGAGCAGTGTAGGGGTCTGGTGCCTTGCTCAATGGCACCGCGACAGTGCCCTGGTGTTTTTCTGGGACTCAATCCGGTGACATTCTGGTTCCCAAGCCAAGTCCCAACAGACTGAGCCCCCCCAGTAAATAAGTAACATCGCTGTCCACCATACTTTTAAAGTTCTGTTCCATCTCGAAGCAGTTAGTATGTGGTGCACGATGGACACATTTGGCAATTTATCAGTTTTTTCAATTGGATTAGCATTCGGTCCACCCCCCCCCCCCACTCATTTCTATATCTCATTTATCAATCGCAGCAACGGATCAAAAGTTCAAATCATTTGAGAATTGGACTTCATTCAGTCCCACCACCTGAGAGATTGAATTAAAGCCAGTCATTCTCCAGGGGGACCTTGCTATTGGACATCTCCTTTTCAGGTTCCCCTCCTAGTTTCCGTGCCCTATTGAGTGAGAAGAAGATGACTTTTTCTTCTATGCATGAGTGAGGATTCCTTTTTTGGTATGCTTCAAACAAGGCGGCTACCGCTGCCTTCTTCACTTTTTCTTTCTGTGGTCAAACCACCTCAGTTACCCTGAACCCTGATTGCTTCTCTCTCTCTCTCTCTCTCTCTCATCTCTCTCGTGTGCCTGCGTGTTCTATGCCTCACTCGCCCGCCTGTGACTTGAGACTTAGTGTCAGTGACGATCCCCCTTGATGGAAACCAGTTACAAGGATTAGTGGCGCCTCCTCATGCACATCACATCAAGTTGAACCCTCCTGATCCTCTCGCTCTCACTCAATGCTTCATTCAATTCAAGAATTTAACATTGAGATACTCGCTAGATACTACTAGATACTCCAGGGTGGAGGATGTGGAGATGATTTTGTGCTTGTATGTTTGTACATTGACTACCATAGTATTTTGTACACTTTTAATGTACCTGGTGCATTACAGCTCTTCTTGTTTTACATAGGGTTAGTGTTCTTTGTACAATGTCCTTGTTCATAAAGAGAAATTAAAATGATCTCTCTCTGTCTCTCTTTTTCACCGGCTGCTCACTGTGTGGCTATACGTGTACAACCAAACATTCAAACATTTGCGCCTTACTGGTTTTTGAATTTGTAACTTTAAGTTACTTTTTGTAGCTTTTCATAGCTTTTCGAGATAAGAGATTAGAGCTATTGCATGACAAACACAGTGAGAACTCAAGCTAACTTTTTTAAAGATGAATAACAAAACTATAGGGCCCTCAGTAGAACGCACACCTCTGCCACACAAAATACTCCCCTGGATCCGCATACGGATCTCCGCAAAATTATAATCAACAGTTCCTTGGCCCATACCACCTGCTGACAGATGAAAAAAAACACAACCTCCGGTCCATCTTCTATGGCGGGGGGGAAAAATCCCCCCAACTTGAAGGTGCAAGTTGCACTTGTCCTCATCATGTATTCAGTGTCCTTTTAACTTTCTGTCTTTTCTTGTCACCAAGCGGCCCGCTGAAGCTGTCGGCCACGTTGGAGCCAGTGGCGGAGCGTTCCTCAGTGGGACCCCCCCGGGACCAATCCTCCAGAGGCCCCATCGATACGTCGATCGCCTTCACACCAACTGCCGCCACCACTGCTGCCACCATCGCCGCCACCGCCTCCACCACAACCACCACCCCCTAATCGACGACGGAGCCCTCGGCAACGGGCCCAACGTCACCAAATGTCGCAAAACCGTCCCAGTAGTTCCTGCATCGAGGTGTCCCCCAGCCCCACACCGCAGCCTCACCGCGGCCTGCCCGACCACCTCTCCGAGGTCGCCCAGCAGACCCTGGGGGCCTCCTGCCCGGCATGGAGTACTGCATGCTGCTGTTCTGCTGCTGCATCTGTGGCTTTGAGTCCACCAGCAAGGAGCGCCTGATGGAGCACATGAAGGAACACAAGGGCAACATCATCAGAATCATCCTGAACAAAGAGCAGCAGGCGGCCCTCCCGCCTGCAGAGGGTGGCGGATCACAGTGAGGCCTTATCTCTCTCTCCATCCATGTCTCTGTCTCTTTCTCTCAAATCTATTTAAAGTTTTTTCAAGATTTCAAGAAGTTTTATTTGCCATTTGCAAACAGTACAATATAATGCTTACTCATGCACATGGCTCAGCGCTCATTGACAGAGCGGTGGAACACTACTGCAACTTGAGCCAAAGCCAGTACCTGTACCTCACAGAAAAAAAAGACACAATCTCTTCTATATATGAAATGGGCATATGTTTTAATTTGTATCATATTATCTTTCACGTATTGAAGGCAAGGCAGCTGTAGTAATTGCTTTTGCAATATTTAATGTATTTTTCCGTTTTTACCTCTCATCACTCAATCGCCCAGTGGAAAGGAATTTGCTCCTGCTCCTATTGTTCACGCTCATTCATGCCTGGAGGTAGGAATCACAGTTTGTTTATTTTTTGTTTGTTTGATGTTTGTATACATTGCATGTTCAGTCTCTTGGTAGAACCCTTTAGTTCCATTGGATTTTTGTAGGTTTTAGCTAACTTTTTCGAGGATAACCTCGTTTAAACTTTCTTGTTTTTTTTCTTACTTTTTTTAGAGGTTACAAAACCTCTTGCTGTGTTTTGAACGAGGAAAATATTCCAAAAGGGAAAAGGGGGGGTAGTTCAATAGTGAATCAATCAGGGTGCAAAAGAGAACCAACGTGTTTCATTATTTAACCTCTATGGTGGTCCTATTCATGTTCTGTACAATACCATTCACAAGTTCACAAGTTCTGCACTTAAATTCACCCCGAGTCACAAGGTTAGTGATTTCAGAGATTATAACAAACTCTTGTACCCCAGGGTATAGTTCGAGGAACAGAAGGGAGAAGAAGAAAACACATTCTGTCAGGTGAATTCAAACGATGAGTGCTATTTTCCTTTTATTTAATTAGTTTTAAACGTCATTTGCAACTCAACTTAACTCGCTTAGTCTAAACCTGTTTTTTGAGCCATCTGCTTGGAGGCAATGGTAAACCCAAACCGCAGTTGTTTAGGCTTAAGGCTTATGAAAAATTGGTTGTGGTTGTTGTTGTTGTTACCATGTGTTGTTGGCCTGTAAGCGTCACCCTGTAATAATCCTCAAGAACTCATGCAGTGATCGACATTCAACCTTTCTGGTTTAACGGGCCACACCCCAATGGAGGGGCACGACGGGGTACGATCGAGGTGAAATTGAAACTTCCATAATCCCCTTTATTTATTTATTTTGACATCCCATAATGGCCCTGGCTATGTCTTATCACAGCCATCTCGGAACCAGCCGCCGTGCAGGCAGAGTCTGTCGCCACAAAGCCGATTAACGTTAGATTGCTTATCGTCGTCTTGAGAATTCCAGGCAGGACTCCTTGTCCTGCCTGGAACATTCCTCCATTAACCTCTCATAACGACTCGCTAAAGATAACGTTGGATTTTGGTTGAAGTGGGTGGGGGGGGGCTTACACTGTTGGCTGCTGTCATTCTCCCTTGCCTCATGTTTTTAGGAAGATTTTTTTTCTTCAGTTCAGGCGGTCATGGGGCCTATTTAATGGTTTTGAATATTGATATTTTTCTTTTTATGGATAATTCTGAATCCCTTTTTTTCGTGTTAAAATGATCTAAATGTTTAAAGCACCCACCTCCCCTGTGACTCTACAAATGTGTTTAATAGCCTTGCCACAACCTTTTAAGTGTGTCCTATTGCAGAACATCAGCAGTCCCTGTGCAATGGAACAGCCAATTTAAGTGCCAAATGTGATGTCCCAGCCCCTTGACGTGACAATTGCTTTAGTTTTATTTATTTTTATATGGAAAAATCAATCGCAGTATTATGTCACACATTTGTCATTGCATTTTGGTAATAAAGACTGGGAAATAGGAGGAAGAATGAAAACAAATGGATGTGTTTGTCATTTTGTGTCGTTTAAAAATGTCATGAAAGTTTCATTAAAAAAGTGCTTTAAAAAACAACTTTAAGGAAGCCGATGGAAGCTTGTATTGTTCTGCACGTCTGTGAGTCCTGCCAAAGACGTGTCAAGAGAAACATGAACACTTCATTTAACGTTGAAAACGCTTCTTCACAGTGTAATTCTCATCCTCACCCCCATTGTGCTGTGCAGGGCCTGACAGGACAGACACACACACACACACACACACACACACACACACACACACACACACACACATCACATTATGAGTTGATACTTTTGTTCCAAATTACAGGTCTATCTGTGTGAGTGTTGTGAGATGCACATGCTCATGTGTTGGTGAGCAGAGCAGAGTAGAGGGGAGGGGTTGAAGAGTTTCAGCCTTGTATTGCATCAGTGCAATTTGTTCTCTCCATCCCTACTACTAACCTCTCTGCAACCCAACTTCACGGTCCGGTCTGCATGCATTCTGCATGCTCTATCTGGATATATCGCCATAGAACGAAGGCGATTTTGTGTAGGAGCAGAGGTATGCCTATGTATTTAATATAGGCTATTTATTTTATGGATTTTGATTATTTCAATGTACCTTTTCATTTACGTGTTAATATGTAGTGTGCAGCTGTATATTTTCTAAAAGGGAATGCCTGTTATTCTTGTGAATATGAGTTGTCTTAAAATAAAAGTGCTTGTGACATACTTGTGGCATTGAGTTAAAACCAAATTTGTATAAAATACCGATATATATCGTATATCGCGATGCAGCCTAAAAATACTGGGTTTTGGTCTGTATCGCCCAGCCCTACTTGGGACCAGTGCTTTTAATCACACACATTCCCGTCATTGTGTGGCTCTATTCGGATGAGAGATGGAGTGTGTGTGGGGGTCAGGACCAGTGCTTTTAATCATACACATACCCAACATTATGTGGCTCTATTTGGATGAGAGATGGAGTGTGTGTGTGGGGGTCAGGACCAGTGCTTTTAATCACACACATACCCAACATTATGTGGCTCGAGACGTATATGCTGTCCTTACACGCTACCCCTGAGAACATGAAACGAGGGACCTCCTTATCAGCCTCACACAAGACTTGCAGAGGTAGGGCTGTCTTTGTTTAGACGTTAAGCAGCCCGGTACGCTACAATAACAGAGAGGAGAGGAGGCGGACACAGTTTGTCACGTATCTGGAGTAACTACCGGAAGAGTACACTGCTCAGCTATTTTTAACGTTCCGGAAGCAGGAAATGTGACATAGGCCTATTACAGGAATATACAGAATACAAAAAAACCCACAAAATGACAAATGATGGCATGTATAGTACAAGTTAATATAAGTTACAAAATTACCAAAAATCTACAATAAAATTACAGAAATGTACGTATTTACATGGGAATTTTGAGAGCGTGCAATAAATGCAATTATTTCCACATTTGTGTGTTATTTGAGCAGATATGATTTACTGTAAGAATCTTTTGAGTTTACAGTGTATCACTGAAAATAGAAAAGTCATACAGCCACTGATAAGATATTGTAGTGTTCTGTTGATGTCGGTTGGTAAGACAATTTGCTGCAATAAAAATAACCGTTAATAATAACCGTTTAAATACAAAACAGGTTTGAATACGGCGTCAGGATCAGTCTCTTGGGACAGGGCTTGGGAACCAGAAAGTTGCCGGTTCAACACCTGGGCACTGCTGAGGTGCCCTTGAGCAAGGTACCAGACCCCTACACTGCTCCCGGGTGGCAGATTATAAAATAGCTGCCCACTGCTCCTAATATTAGGATGGGTTTGGTGGAGAAACTATT
The DNA here is from genome assembly GCA_027704905.1 of Muraenolepis orangiensis. Classification (NCBI taxonomy): domain Eukaryota; kingdom Metazoa; phylum Chordata; class Actinopteri; order Gadiformes; family Muraenolepididae; genus Muraenolepis; species Muraenolepis orangiensis. The sequence continues at coordinate 37,191,169 of CM051000.1, read as the reverse complement.
TTCACTGTGTGTGTACATCAGTGTCGAACCGTGTCTATCACAACTGGACCTTCTGTAGACCACCACCACCACCACACACATGCTATCGATGTAAGGGACAGTCTAAAACGCTGAACGTGAAAAGGCTTAACGTAACTTAAAGTTCCAAAACAGCGATCAATAATCAACAAATGTCTCTGGCATATGTCTTGTCATTAGCACTTTCACCTGTCAAAATCCTACTATTACGGAAGTGATGATACATTAAGTGTTTTCCTCTCATAAAGCTGCACTAAGACTTTTCCTTACTGGCTCAATAGAGAGGAAAACACTTAATGTCACATAACGTCCATAATGGTAGGGTTTAAGTTGAGATATTTTGATGTGAGTGCTAAAGACATATGCCAGAGAAATTAGGTGATTATTGATCACGGTTTTGTAACTCTTAGTTACGTTAAATATTTTCACGTTAAGCGAAGAAACATCAAGTCAAAACTCTCCATTTGAATGCACAACAATGCTTAACAAACTTAAGACAGCCATTAACTAATCATTCAACAAGTGTGTGGAATCAAAATGCAACCATTTCAACGAGATGCAACACTGCGGCAAAACCAGCAAAGACAAATTATTCTCCTGTCCTTCTGGATGAATGTTTCGATAACCATAAAGCTGATCACTGCTTTTCAGATCCAAAAGAAGTTGCCTTTCAATAGTTATGGAAGCTAATGCAGTGAGTTGGGATTGTCCTGTTCTGTTCCTCACATATGTTTTTATCCGTTTGAGGGGGAGGAAATGTACATTCCACAGATGCAGTGGTGACGGAGATCGTTAAAACTTTTTTAGAATGTCCATCTTTTCACTGAATAGTCGTCTTGAAAAGGGAACTAACAACAATTCCGCAACAACATCATCTTCACCTGTTAAAAAAACGGTGTAAAAAACCTACGTAGAAAATAAACGACGTCTCGAGACCGTGACCTTCTAGCGCACTATTGACCTGTGGGGAAATCTGAAAGAACACGCCCATTGGCTAAAAATCAAATTTTCAATCCAAACATATGCTCTCATTCTGTCTAAGGGCCAAAGGAGTACAAAGGGAGTACTTTGGTTGAAGGATATTCTTCCCAGCAACCGAGAAAAATATCTGATTGGTTGCATTTTCTTTCTAACACAAAACCACTCAAATGCATAGTGCATGGGCCGAGAAAGACAAACAAATCAACGTAACACTGTAATTTAACAGATAACAACACAGATACGATTCTCATTTATTAGTTTTATTTAAATTTTATTACATTTTAGTAAATTGTATCAAATTGTATTACATTTTATTACATTTTATTACATTTTATTAATACAATTAATTAAAAATGTTTTGTTTCATCTGAGAGTTACAGGGTCTTCTCTGAATACCTTGAAGGCCCTGACACTTCACCACTGGTGTACATGTATGTGACAATTTAGAATGTTTGCTTTTCATAGAGATGAATGATGAGTTGTGCATGTTGTGTTTGTGCTTTCATGACATGTGTAAACAATTGTGAAATACTGCAACCTGTTCCATGCCGGGCAAAGTGCAACCAACCAAAAAACTTCTCCCTCTCTCTACATGCTGAATTCCTTAATTTGCATGGAGTAGAATTGCTGGGGATCAATTGAACGCAAAGGTTTACAGAGGTTAATGCATAGCTTTTATTCAGCATTTCTAAAAGGAAAATCGATTGAATTTGTCAAATTTGTCGGCTGTATCCAAAGCAAACAGGAAATTGAATAATGAATGTGGTCTTTTGTAACCATGTGTAATGCCACACACGGATTGGTAGTACAGACAGAGTCTGAGGCAAAAAGGAGTTCAAAACCCGTAGGCATCTTTATTTTATAGTGCTCCAATGAATAGACTGTGTGTGTAAATTATGGAAGTAAAAAAAAAAACATGTGTAGAACGACTGAAGTGAGTACAAAATGGAAATCCAAACAGGGGGTGTGGTATAATGTGCTGCGGGGGGAAAGGCTGAAGTCCAAAACGAACATAAAAACCTCCAGGGGTAAAAATCTAAGTCGACAAATCCAACAAAGGACCAAAGAAGCAAAATAGTCCAACGGGGAAAAAACAGGAGTTCACAGGAGATTGCACCAGGGTCTTCACGGGGAATCACGGAGGAGTTGGATAGAGAAGGTTGTCTCGGGTTGTAACAACGGGAATGTTCTGGCAACGAGTGAACAGGATGACTGGATGTACATGACTTTGGTTGCACCAAAGTCATGTACATCCCCTCAAGTCTTTCTGTTCCCAGGACCTGGAGTACCTGATACTTATGTGCCGTCCATTCTGGCTACTTCGGGAGTTTACAGCGTTAACCATGACCTCTGTTTACATTCCCCCACAAGCCAACACGGACACAGCGCTGAAGGAACTGTATGGGGCTATCAGCAACACCCTGAGGCTGCTTTCATCCTGGCGGGGGACTTCAACCATGCAAACCTGAAGAAGGTTCTCCCAAAGTTCTACCAACACATAACGGGCAACACACGGGGTGAGCGGATCCTCGACCACTGCTACACACCCTACCGTGATGGTTATAAGAACCGCCTCCGCCCACCGTTCGGCCAATCAGACCACCGCTCTATCCAGCTACTCCCCGCCTATAGGCAGAGACTGAAGCAGCAACCAATCGCTGTGAGGGAGGTTCAATGCTGGTCGGACTAATCGGACTCTATGCTGCAGGATTGTTTTGATCGCACTGACTGGACATGTACCTAACTTGAACATGAACTTGAACTTGGAGAACAGGGTATAAGAAAGGAACTTGGTTGGGAATTGGGAAAAGGTGGGCTGACGTGACTGAGGTCTTTTGTGACGGAGTGTTCTCCTGGGTGCAGTAACACCAGGTGGACACGAGGGGGCGGCAGAATAGCATGGCTGAAGAGGAGAGTTGAAGAAACTAGAACTAACACAAATGGAGAGGTCATTCTGAACATATCGCAAAATGCCCGTATTTGGGCCTCATTTGCCTGATCAAAGAGAATGTCTGTGTGAGCTTACGAGAGAGAGAGAGAGAGAGAGAGAGAGAGAGGAGAGAGAGAGAGAGAGAGAGAGAGAGAGAGAGAGAGAGAGAGAGGAGAGAGAGAGAGAGAGAGAGAGAGAGAGAGAGAGAGAGAGAGTGTTTGTGGTGTGAGTGAGTGTGTGTGTTAAGTGGCAAGGGAGCGTACATCTGAAGGAGAAAGTGTGGTGCTGTTGTCTCAGAGTTTAACTTTACTTTGTACGCGCACAGTTGTAATTTCACTCACAGCTTTTTGTATTCCCGGATAACTGCCTCTAATGAAAAATGCAATAGAATCTGCACAATCTGTGTTTGATTTTGCATTGTTATCGAATCAAGTTCTCATTCTGTATTTCTTTCCAAAGAAACTTCAACATTCAAACTGCGGAGTTCTTAAGAGTTCAATAGATAATGACACAACACAGACTAAAGATGTGCTAATGAGGATAACTTGAAAATTTGTTTATTATATCGATATTTCACACTGGATGTTTGTGTGTGTGTGTGTGTGTGTGTGTGTGTGTGTGTGTGTGTGTGTGTGTGTGTGTGTGTGTGTGTGTGTGTGTGTGTGTGTGTGTGTGTGAAGGCCATTCTCTTTAAAGTAGACCTATTTTCTAACTGCTGTGAACAAAATGTTCAAGCAATTTGAGTGTGGGATAATAGTCACTGCACATTTAAAAGCCCTTCATGGAACAACATTTAAGTTATGTTGAATGGTAACCAGACATTTACTATTCATATAATCTATTAGTAAGGTATTCAAATTCTTCAGAAATCCAGACACTTAGGTAAAGTAACTCTTTAACTCTGTAACTCTGAACTATGCTCAATATATCCTATAGTACATAATAATAATAATAATAATAATAATAATACATCACTATCAATGTCTTCGACTGCCTTGCACTTTTATCATAACTACCTACCTCTACCTAAAGTTGACATATGTATTGATAACATACCTGTATGATAGCGTGTACAGTTTGACATATTTACTGTATCTACCGTATATATTTGAATCTTCAACTTTTGATACAACTGCATATCTCTGCTGTGTATACATTTTTATATATTTATCCTGTTTTTCATAATTGCATACCACTGATCACTACCTGTTGAATATGTATACTTACCTGTATATACATATACCTAGTATTATGCACATATCTCTTATACACACTGAAGTTATTTTATAACAGTTGTTATACCTAGTAGACTGTCTTTTAACCACTGTAAACTTTAAATGATATATTACCATGCACTTTACTGCAACATTTTCACTCTGGTTAGATGCCAAATTATTTTCGTTGTACTGTACTTGTGATGTGCAATGACAATGCATTTGAATCTAACCAAATTAATGCCTAGTAATAACATACAAGATACAAGATGCTTTATTGGCCATTTGCAACAAGTACAATGGAATGCTTACTCCCCACATAGGGCTGATGCCTATGAAATCCTGGACGAGATCTCTGGGACGTCCTCCCCAATCACGTCATACAGACAGACTCAAACAGGCTTTCAAAACCCACCTCATCACGACTGCTTTCTCCCGCTAACCCCCTCTCCGTCCCAAAGCCTGATCATTTTATTCGTTTTAGATTTGTGGAGTTGTAACTTTTGAGATTTTTAGGATTAAGTTTGTTTTAACTGCCTAGTTTTCGTTCCCATTACATTACATAACAGTAATTTAGCAGACGCTTCTGTCAAAAGTGACAGCGTTCAACAAAGGAAGGTAAGAGAACAACTTCAATCACCAGAAGTCAAAAGTGCATTACATTCCTAACAAGTCTCCAAGAACTGTAAGTACTATAAGTTGGCAAACAATAGAATAATATCTAACTTACACGCAAACAATCTACTTAGAAAGACGCCATAGTACGCTAGGAAAAAGTGATAAGAGGATGAGTCCGGGTAGTTTCCTGAAGAGATGAGTTTTCAGCCTGCAGAAGATGAGCAGTGACTCTGCAGTCCTGACATCCGTGGGAAGTTCATTCCACCAATATCGGGCCACAGGACAGAGAAGAGCCGTGACCACGTAGATCGGCCACAAGGGCCCCGAAGCAAGGGGGGTAGCATACAGCCCGAAGAAGGAGAGCGAAGTGGACAGCAGGGATGAAGGGCTTGACCATTGCCTGGAGATAAGAAGGAGCTGTTCCTTTCACTGCCTTGTAGGCTAGCACCAGGGTCTTGAACTGGATTCGAGCAGCTACAGGTAGCCAGTGTAGAGACCGGAGAAGGGTACATGTGTGGGAGAACTTGGATAAATTGAACACTAGACAAGCTGCAGCTTTCTGAATGAGCTCCAGGGGTCTGATGGCAGAAACCAGAGCACCAGCAATCAATCTTTTTTCTGTTTTCTGTACATGTTTGCCTTTTTTTTTTTTGTAATGTAATGCGTATTTTAGTATCTTGAAAAACCCTGTATAATGTATTATTAGTATTATTATTATCATTTTTATTATTATTATTAATATTATTATTTATATTTTTTTATCCGTGCTTAAGCTTGAATCCATACGTCTACCCTGTGAAGCGAGTGCACACACCCCACCGGCTGGGTGCCGGCAATGTGATGCGATCTGAGAAGGAAAAGTCGATGTAGTGCAGGCCCTATGTGTCTTATACAGAATGAATGACATAGAACAGGGGTGCCCAACCGATCGATCGTGGGGAGATTCCCAGGCAATTGCGAGATGTCTAAAAATAGAACAACAATATTCAGTTTTATCGTTAATGTCCTATAACAGGGGTGGCCAAACTTTTTGGCTCAGGGGCCACAATGATGTATCAATGTGACAGCCGGGCCGGGGGGCATTGTTTGGTTCCGTCTTGATTAATGTAGGGCTGAGTTTTTTTTTAATCTCACTCTCCCGCGCGCACGGGCGATGTCCACGCGCAGCTGCGACGACCAGGGAGGGCGGGACTTTTCGCGGCGCGTGCGGCGTGTGGACAGTGGGGGGGTTTACCTCGTGAGCTTGATTAATCTCAAAACATTTAACATTAATAAGCCAACTGCCCCTCTTTAAACTCATCTCCATCACAAACTGGTTTCATAGCACTGTGCAAACAAAGTGAATCTTTCCCGAGCATCCTTAATTATCATTGTATCATTCACCAGCAAGCACTGTGTGGGAAGACTTTAAATATGAAATAAGTGGTATGTTGCAATGAAGATTGTATGCTCTGTTCGGGCCAGGAGTCTACAGAGGAGGTTGTTCCGTGCTCACTTGGAGGAGACAGGTGCAGAGCACACAGACCTGCTGCTGCATACAGATGTTAGAAGCAGAGGAACATTTTTGGTGAGATTCACTGAGCTGTTGCCTGAAATCAAAGACTTTCTGAAGCTTTCAAAACATGCAGAATATCCAAAACTAGATGACCACCAGTGGCTTTTTTTTTTGTTGGGATTTATCGTTCCTTACAGATCTCACTGGCCTGCTCAATGAGCTTAATTCTGAGCTGCAGGGTAAGGATGAAAATGTAATTTACATGATCAGTTCAGTGAACACATTTAAAAGCAAGCTAAAACTGCTGTTCAGTAGGCTGCAGCGCTGTGACCTGCGCAACCTTCCTCACATGCAGGCCGAACTTCAACGTCAGAGCAAAGACGTCAAGCAGCTTGACAGTACATGGTATGAGTATTGATGTGGATGAGATCGTCTCCAAAGTAAATTCACTGTTCGACCTGGATAGCTCTGCTGTTGAGAATGAGATTCTCACACTCTCAAATGATATTGACATCAAATCCAACACCTGGCACCAGTGGACAGTTCTGGAACCTGCTCTTGGAACAAAAGTATCCCAACCTCAGAAGATGTGCCTTGAACTTGACAGCACTTTTTGGGTCCACCTATTTGTGCGAGTCTGCATTCTCTCACATGAAGATCATCAAATCCATGTACAGATCTACGATGACTGATGACCACCTTGTGGCCTGCATACGGCTTGTAACCAGCTCCTACTGCCCTGACTACGAGAAGCTAGTGGCCTCCTCCCAGTGCCAGAGGTCCCACTAAGGCAGAAAATACATCTGGTATGCTCTTCTGTTCGTTGCATGCATATGTAACAGAGTTAAACATGTGAATACATAATTATACGTTTGTGAATGTTTAATTCATAATAAAGTTCTGAATTTTAAGAGATGAGATTGTTTCATTAAATATTTTAAGTTTTGTTTCCTGTGGGAACACTTTCCCGTTGCACGTCTTTGTTTACTTCTTGTATGTATTTTCCACCCTCCCCTCACAGTAAAACATGCAGGTAGGCTGTCAGTAATGGCTACGCCTCGCTATTTGGACTGGTAGATCTCGGCAGACTGGCAACTTCAAAAGTAGCTCTTGGTTCAAACAAGGTTGGGCACCCCTGACATAGAAGATACCGAATGAAACCCGACACTTAGTGTTACTGCAGACTAGATATATGTGTGCGCTTCCCCGTGTCTGTTTGTTCCATCATCATCATCATCATCATCATCATCATCATCATCATCATCATCATCATCATCATGTCTGTGAGCAAACGCAAAGTCTGTTCCGCTCTGTTAAGTGACTCTGCTGCATGCATTGTATCACCATTTTGACCTCCAACTGTGTTTCCAGTGAGTGAACACATGACGGCCCTGCGTCAGAGGAAGAGCAGCCGGGCCAAGGAGCCCCCGCTGGGAACAGACTTTCAGAAGCCGCTGAAGAACGACTGTTGTCCAGAGCATCACACAGAGGGCAAATGGGGTGAGTGAGCCACTCACTAACTGGCCATGACGCATGATGCTATAATGATGCACTGGACATGGAAGGATTGGTCTATCTGCCTGCTAGGTGTGTGTTAACACTGCTTTGCTAGTGTATTATATATTATATTGCTGCAGTAGATACATTAGATTAGATGGTGATGCTTTATTCGTAAAAGTTAGTTGGGAGCATGCATACAAAAACCTACAAATGTGAATATAGATTTACAGTTGACAATGCAATACACATCCGCATCAATAATTAAGATGAGCATCTCTATAAGTATAAGTAACAGTAATAATTTTCAACAAACATCTTTTCAGGAAAGGAATCATAAGCAGCCAACCAGTGGCGAGCACCAAGGCTCCTCCTACGTCCGCACTCAACGAGTGAGGCAGAGGATGAAAAAGAGCCGCATCACCAGCACTGCAAATATGCAAAATAACTCCGCTTCCAACAGTTTGTGCCGTTGCTCTGCCCTTGATGTGGATATGTGAAAGTATATATTACTAGTCGTAGTACTACAACGTGGCATGCCTGAATCACATTTCCATGAAAAGGCCTGAGAAACACATTAGCGTTTTTTTATCTGGACACTCATTTTTGCAAGAATTCCGTTTGATTGTCTCTATGATGGATGTCTATAACGTCCTTAATGTCCCAAGGTTCGGCATAGGTGATCTTTTCAGTGGGGGGTTCATTGCAGCCTGTAAATGCTGCAGAACACTGTGGCCCCAGCCAGATGGCCTGCTCCCTCTCCTTAGGCCAGGAGCCAGTGTGCGCGCTCTAGCAACAATTATAAAACACAGCTCATTTAGAGTATGTCAACGCACATCGCTGTAAAGTACAGCGGGTATAGAGTTGGCTTGTCACACGTCCAACGTGTGATTCAATTGTCTCCAACAGTGGCGGACGTGATGTGAGAACTGGGACAAGGAGGACAATCAGCCCCAGGAAAGAAGGAAGGACCCCAGAGGAGTGTTTTCTCATCTTCCCCGTGGTAAGTTCACTGCATTGGCTTCCTCATCTACCAGCATCAATATGCAATTTGGCCTCGTCTGATGCACAGTCCATCTGTGCCAGAGGGCGAGGATGGTGATGGGTGGTGGGTTTGCCAGCATGACTTATAGCGGTGACACACCACTATAAGACCTATCTAACACCTATCTAACGGAATGGGATCACAGCGTGATTTTGTATGTTTGTGTGTGTGTGTGTGCGTACATACACTTAAATGCTAAATTTGCACAGGACTTATTGTTTTGCCTTGTCTGTACTGTTTTGTTTTGCATGTTACTGTGTTGCTCCGGACTTGTGTCAAATTCCTTTGCGTGTTTTTACAACTGTATATGGCAATAAACCACTTTCTGATTCTGATTCTGACATGCGTGTATGTTTGTGTGTGTGTGTGTGTGTGTGTGTGTGTGTGTGCCAGCGCACGCTGAAGAGGCAGACAGATGTTACCGTTTATGGGTGACTTTACAAGCACGGTGAACATTTCCCCTCTCTCCCCCCATCCTCAATAAAAAAAAGAGGCTCATGAACATCTAGTCTTGGGAGCTTAGCATTATTCTGTGTGTGCGTGTGTGTCAGTGGGAAAGAGAGAATTAAAGAGAGGCATTACGGTAGTTAACTAAATAAATAGCCTGATGCACAGGCTAGTGTATAGTCTTGAAAATGCACACACACACACACACACACACACACACACACACACACACACACACACACACACACACACACACACACACACACACACACACACACACAAGATACAAGATACAAGATATTTATTGGCCATTTGTAACAAGTACATTGGAATGCTTACTCCCCATTCCCTCGCGTGGTGTAAATCTCCAAAATCAATACCATAAAAATAATATATACAATAAAAAAGAACAAAAAATGGACAGCAAAGTGACTGATCAATGGTATCTGTTGAATTGTGCAAAAAGATAATTTAAAAGCATTTAAAGTGCCAGTAGTGCAGCAGCATCATGAATACAGTGCAGTGCAGTGCAGTAGCTGTAATGAGTCCAGAAAGTCCAGCAAAGTATAAAAGTGTAATGTTAATGACAATGTTCTGATAGTGGCAGCACTCCTCAGTGATGTTCAGTAGGCACACTTCCTGTGGATAAAAACTATCCTTAAACTTAGTAGTCCTTGTACGGATGCTGCAAAACGACGGTAGTCGCAGTCCTTTATGATCAACATGGCCTTCTTCCGACATCTGGTTCTACAGATTTCCTCAATGCATGGAAGTGCACACCCGATGATCTTCTCTGCCGTCCTCACGACCCTCTGGATGGCGTTCTTTTTCTGTGCAGTGGTGTTGCCGTACCACACGGTGACGCCACTTGTCAGGACGCTCTCTACAGTGCCGCGGTAGAAGATCACTGGCCACCTCTGGCCTATTCAACTTTTCCTAAGGCACCACAGGTTATAGAGGCACTGTTGTGCCTTCTTCAACATGACCTCTGTGTTGCGGGTCCAGGCCAGGTCGTCGGAAATATGTAGCCCAAGGAAACGGAAGCAGCTGACAACTTCCACCGGTGTCCCGTCCAGGCTGGCGGTGGAGTGGGTGCCCCGGTGGCTCCTGAAGTCCACGATGAGCTCCTTAGTCTTGCTGACATTCAGTGGGAGGCTGTTGTCCTCACACCATTGCGTCAGCCGGACTATCTCAGTACACTGTTTAGTCAGCCTTGCTTATCAGGCCAATGACTGTTTTGTCATCTGCAAACTTGATGATACGATTATTGCTGTGCGTGGCAGTACAGTCATGTGTGTAAAGCGAGTTTAGCCGTGGACTGAGGCAGCAGCCTTGGGGTGCTCCGGTGTTGAAATCTTCACCACTTAAGGCCTGCCCATCAGGAAGTCCATAATCCAGTTACAGATGGGGCGCCCAGACCTAGGTCCCTCAGTTTCAGGACCAGCTTGTAGGGAACGATGGTGTTGGACGATGGCCGATCTGTAGTCAATGAACAGCAGTCTGACGTAGGTGTCCCTCCTGTCAAGGTGCTCCAGGGCCGTGTTTAGTGCCAGGGAAATGGCGTTGTACATACCTGTTTGGTCTGTATGCAAACTGGAGTTTCGATTAGATTCAAATGTATTGTCATTGCACAGCAATGTACAAGTACAGTACAGCGAAAATAATTTAGCATTTAACCGGAGTGCAAATATTGCAGTAAAGGGCATGGTAACATAATATAATTTACAGTTAAAATTGACAGGTTAAAAGACAGTCAAGGTATGAATGTGGTATAAAAGGTATATGTATATACAGGTAAGTGATCATTTAACAGGTAGTGATCGGGTATGCTATTATTGAAAGCAGGATACAAATATATAGATGTAAATGTATGTGAGCATATATAAATGTATGGCAAATATAAATGTATATACAGGAGTAGGAGCAGTTCTATCAACATATTTAAATATATATTGCAGGTACAGTAAACAGGTATCGTAGTAATAAATATGCAAACTATAGAGAGGTAGGTAGTTGTGATACAGTTGGCACAGGCATGAGAAGGGGGGGGCAGCAGAGGGGGCGTCAGCAGGGGGGGTGCAGTAGCAGGGGGGGGGGGGGTGCAGCAGAGGGGGGTCAGCCGTGGGCAGCCGGGGGGGACAGCAGAGGTGCAGAAGCAGGGGGGGGGAAAGCAGAGGCGGGGCAGCAGGGGTTGGGCAGCAAGGGGGGTGCAGCAGGGGGGAGGGGGGGGTGGGGGCTGTATTCGTGGTGCAGAGTTCAGGGAGATGACAGTTGAGGGGAAGAAGCTGTTCCTAAGCCTGCTTGACTTGGAACAGAGGTTTCTATAGCGCCTCCCAGAGGGGAGGAGGGAAAACAGTCCATGGATGGGGTGAGAGGGGTCATCTACAATTTGTTGTGCCTTCCTCAGACACCGTTTGGTGGGGGCTGTATTCGTGGTGCAGAGTTCAGGGAGATGACAGTTGAGGGGAAGAAGCTGTTCCTAAGCCTGTTTGACTTGGAACAGAGGTTTCTATAGCGCCTCCCAGAGGGGAGGAGGGAAAACAGTCCATGGTTGGGGTGAGAGGGGTCATCTACAATTTGTTGTGCCTTCCTCAGACACCGTTTGTGGTGGGTAGTGTTTATTGCAGGGAGGGGTTGTCCAACAATGCATTGGGCGGTTTTCACCACCCTCTGCAGCGCTTTCCGGTCGGAAACAGTGCAGTTGCCGTACCACACTGTGATGCAGTTGGTGAGGATGCTTTCAATAGCACACCGGTAGAAGTTCACCAGAATGTGAGGTGACAGGTGGGATTTCCTCAGTCTCCTCAGGAAGAAGAGATGAGTGAGCCTTCTTTAGTGAGATGGTGAGCCTTCTTTACCAGTGAGGCAGTATTGAGGGACCAGGAGAGGTCCTCGGAGATGTGGATTCCCAGGAATTTGAAGCTGGAGACATGCTCGACCGCCGCTCTGTTGATGAGGATGGGGGCGTGTGCACCAGCTCTGGTCTTCCTGGAGTCGACGATGAGCTCCTTGGTCTTCTTGGTGTTGAGGGCCAGGTTGTTGTCAGCGCACCACGCACGTGGTGCTTGACCTCCTCCCTGTAGGCTGCCTCATCGTTGTTTTTGATGAGGCCCACCACCGTTGTCGTCTGTCACTGTCGTCACTGTGTCGTCAGCAAACTTTATGATGGTGTTTGTACCATGTACAGGAGAGGACTCGTGGGTGAAGAGGGAGTAGAGGAGAGGACAGCCTTGTGGAACATCGGTGCATCGCCCGACCTTAAAGCAGCGTCACTTTTCTTTACGAGTAGGCGGACCTCTCTGTTCATCCACTGCTTCTGGTTGGGGAATGTTGTGATCTGTTTGAGGGTGGTGACAGTGTCAATGCTGGAGTTGATGTAATCCAAAACAGAGGAGGCGTATGAGTTGATGTCGGTGTGGGAGTCTAGGGTAGACTGGGAGGCAAACAGGCTCCAATCCGTGTGCAGAAAGCGGTTCTGCAACTTAGAGTCTGCTCCCTCAGGCCACACTTTGACTGTCCTAATGGTGGGCTTCACACGCTTCATGAGTGGCGTGTACTTAGGCAGCATGAACAAAGAGACATGATCTGCCCAAGGTGGGGGAGGGTCTTTGTATGCATCAGCCTTGTTGGTAACAAGGTAATGCTGGTAACATTTGGGGAGCACAGTCTTTAAGTTGGCATGATTGAAATTGCCTGCAATAATAAAGGCTGCCTCTTGGTGGGAGTTATGTTGTTTGTTAATAGCAGAGTACAGTTCCTTCATAGCTAGCTTAGCGTTAGCATCTGGAGGTATGTAAGCCTCAGTTATGATGGTGGCTGTAATTTCCCTGGGTTGGTAAAAGGGTCTACATTTAACCATTAGGTATTCTACATTAGCAGAGCAGTGGCTCTCGATGGTGGTAGTGTCTGTGCACCAAATCTTGTTAATATAAATACACAAACCTCCACCCCTGGTTTTACCGGAGCCCTCAGCTGATCTTTCTACTCTGTGTAGAGTGAGCCCCGTTAGGTCAATAGCACTGTCGTGATTTCGCTGTTGAGCCATGTTTCAAATGTGAAAATCATCACGTTGCAATCCTTAATCCGTTTATGGTTGATAATCCGCAGCCACAGTTCATCAATTTTGTTCGTCAGAGATCGTACGTTGTCGAGGAAAATGCTGGGTAGTGACGGGCGATGTGGGTTAGCTCTTAGCCTAGCACTTAGCCCTCCGCGGCTTCCTCTCCTGTGTTTACGTTTTCTTTGCGGGCGATGGGTCCGGTCAGCCGGCCGTGCTGGGGTGAGATTCACCGGAGTTTCAGCGTGGAGTTGAAGATCGCCGATTAAGTTGCAAGAATGATGTAATCAATTCCAAAAAGATCATGTCAGGTGTACGAGATAAGAGCAAGACTGTTCTGTGTGAACAGACTAAGAATTCTGAGGAATATTACCTCTAATTTGCAAAAGCTGGTCAGACGCTGGGCGTCGCGATGTTTACGCGCCGCCATCATGGTCTTGAATGCATCACTTATTGCAGTGATGCATTGTAGATGTCGCTGAACACAGGAGCCAGCTGGTCAGTGCAGGTCTTGAAGATGCGGGATGGAACTCCTTCTGGGCCGGCTGCCTTCCCTGCCTTCACCCTCCTGAAGGTTCTGCGGACCTCGTACTCGAACAGTTGTAGGACGTAGTCCACTTGGTGAATGTTCGATTTATTGGTCGGATCAGAGTTCCCCCTTTCAAAGCAAGCGTAAAACGTGTTCAGCTTGTCCGGTAGACAGACACACACATACACGTATGCGTACATGCAGACTTTTCCACTTTTTCCAATTTACAAACAAGTCATCGTGCTACTTGACAGTCAATGCTGACCCTCCCTTGAACCCGTCCGCTTTTGCTTCTTTCTCCGCGGACGGCTGGAGAAGATTCACCACAAATTTATCTTTTCCTGTCTCATGCTGTTCCCCTTTAGTTTTTTCTCTTTTTTTCTGCTCACTCTCTTTTGTTCCTGCTGTTGTCGACCTGGCCTCACGGTGAGCAAGAAATCCTGAACCTTATCCCTGTGAGGTGAGTCTCCCTCTGAGAGGCAGTGTTGTGTTCAGACGGGAGGGAGAGAGAGAGGAAGAGAGAAAGAGAGAGAGCGATAGAGAGAGAAGGAGGGAGAGAAGTGTAGAGGTGTATGTGGAGTCAGTGGTTTTGGCATGCAATGGACATTTTTATTGTTTTTTATTATTCTTATTCTTTCTTCAACTCCCTGCCCCCCACCTATCTCTCCTGCTCTCGCTCTCGCTCTCTCTCCATATCTCTCTCTCCATCCCCCCACCCCTTCTCTCTCTTATAGTTACATGCCCTCCTGGCTCTTCTGTTGGTAGTTAGTTCTATAGAGAGACAGCCCTGGGTCACAGGCTCTTAGAGAGAGATACTATCTTCAGAATGCTCCCATTTACCCCTCAATTTTCCAACCTTCCAACTTTCACCCCCCCTCTCTCTGTATTCCACCTCTTTTTTCTTCTTACTGTGTGTGTGTGTATGTGTATGTGTATGTGTGTGTGTGTGTGTGTGTGTGTGTGTGTGTGTGTGTGTGTGTGTGTGTGTGTGTTGTGTGTGTGTGTGTGTGCCTGTGTGTTGGTGTGTGTGTGTGTGTGTGTGTGTGTGTGCCTGTGTGTGTGTGTGTGTGTGTGCCTGTGTGTGTGTGTGTGTGTGTGTGTGTGTGTGTGTGTGTGTGTGTGTGTGTTTGTAGCTTAGCACAGAGAGGTCACCAGTCGTCGACTGACTCACTCCTTCGCATTTCTTCTTCTTCTCCTCACTCTGTCCTCCTTCTCCTCAGGGGCTGGCTGGCTGGCCAGTCGTTGCTCTCCAAAGCCTTATCCTTCTGTCCACAGACCCCCCCGTTCCCCCCCTGCTCCCTTGCCCCCTAACACCTTTCAGTCAGTGTGGCTTTGCGAAGACCCTAGGAGTGCAGCAGAGTCGGACGAACAATGCACTGCCACACATTTCACCGGATGGCGCTCCTGGGACGGCAGCCTACCGATAGCTTGGCCCGCCTCTGGCCCCATGGGGCCCCGTAAGATAGTCAAGCCGTGCCAGCCCGACGTGGCAAGCTACCCACTAATGCACCCCGGGTTGCGGCGGCAGCAATAACGACGATGCAAAGACGCACACACCCGTTCCCTTCAACTGGGGCCGCCGGAGACGGGCCGGGCTCCGGCTCAGCCGCTCCATCCAGGTGGCTGTGCTGACCGCGCTCTGTTTCCATGGCAGCGGGGCTGGCAGTTGCCTTGGTGTTGGCACTGGCTCAGGCGTGGTGCGTTGACATCCACGAGAAACTGCTGGGGTTATCCGTGTTGATGGTAGCAGGCTTAGGTGTTGAGTTTAACGTGCACCCTTCTTCTTGTTCTTCTTCTTGTTCTTCTTCTTGTTCTTCTTCTTGTTCTTCTTCTTGTTCTTCTTCTTTGGAAGTGAATTATCCGCATTGGGGTGCAATCAAGCAATGTCTTTCAAGAGGCTGCAGGAATACAGTGGCACACATTAAGGCTAAAGGCTGAACTGCAACGCAAAAGATATTGGACCGAGTGGACTGTGGGAGGAGACATCCAATATCTTCTCTGTTTTTGCTGTAGGATGCGGACAAATTGAATCATGAAGTGAACCACCATATTTAAGATAAATAAGAAAAATATAGAAAATAAATGAAAGTACCCTATAACTTTTAAAGGGAAATGAAGACTCAATTATTTTCAAAAGGCTTTATTGTGTGATTAATATTCCACCACAGCATGCTGGTTATGCTAGTAAATGTTGCACTAATTGGTCTTTTACACTTTTGGATGAAACAGCAACAATTCATGGCAAAACAGGCTCACAGAGAGGCAAGATTATGCACACACACACACACACACACACACACACACACACACACACACTTGGCCACTCACACAAACACACACACGGACACACACTGTTGGACAACTGTTCAGGATTTCGTGCTGCTACCTTCATTGTGAACACCATGCATATTTCTGTTGCAGTCTGGCCAAGGTATCTGCTTTCCATATGAATAGGCTCCCGCATGTTTCATCCAAAGTGAATTTCCTGTTATTTATTTCCTGGCTTCTGCCCCCTTCTCCACCACCACCAAGTGTTTTCATTTTTTTCTTTTCTTCTGTTTCTCTCCTCTCAGGAAGTCGAGCGTGAGATCTCCTTCCGGACCGAGTGTGGACTGTACTACTCCTACTACAAGCAGATGCTGCAAGCCCCGTCCATAGGACAAGGTACTGTCGAGCTGGCAGGAACCATGCTGGAAGCAAAATAATAATTATCTTGCGCTCGTCTCAACCTTCCGTCTTCCGTGAAAAGTAACACAGGAAAAAAGTAACAGAAAAGTACGAGAGCTTACAACACCACAGCGGCTCTGTAATTATGTGTAATGTCTTGTAATGATGGTCGTTCCTGGGTAATGCAAAGTGTTATCACAGGCATCGTTCTCCACGTAGCTGTAGTCACTCCAGGGAGAGGCAGCATCCAAACGGGTTTGGCCTCTCATCTGGTTCCTCTCGCTCTAGTTCACTCTATCTCTCTCTCTCTCTCTCTCTCTCTCTCTCTCTCTCTCTCTCTCTCTCTCTCTCTCTCTCTCTCTCTCTCTCTCTATCTCTCTCTATCTCTCTCTCTCTCAGTCCTTTCTCTCCTCTCTCTTACTTCTGTATCTTTCCTTTTTTCTTCTTCTGTGTTTTGCTTCATCATGTGGAAAAACAGTTTGTTACGCAGCCATGAAAACGAACAAACGGGGTTTAACGGGTTGTAGCAGCCCCATAAACAGGGTACTTTTCAAAGTAACTGCCCGTCGTTACCCCCTCCTTTTTGCGATCGCATAGAAACATATCTCGTTATTTGAATAGTGGGAGTACAGCTCCATGAGAACAATTGCAGCATGGTCAGGCCTCGCTGTTGTTCATCATTTCTTTGCGTAGAAACCTTGAGAAAATAAGGGGGGAGTGCTTTCACGCCGTATGAATCTAGATGTGTGTATCGTCTGATCCAAAACAACAGCGGCGCCACCTTGAAGATTAACTGTTGAGGTAGTTAATCATATCACCATAAACAGGGAAATTGGCTAGCGTTTAAGACCATCATTAATTTCTTTACCCGCACTTCAACCGACAAAACTTGTTCGGACTCAACTTT